>CM053567.1:2005839-2119270 GCA_028646485.1 Cryptoprocta ferox
GTTTTTCCTCCCTTAGAGATGGTTCTAGGTGCGTTTTCCGTCTCTCTTTCTCTTCCCCTGGTCTCTCCGGGGCACAGCGCGCTCTCCCTGTGTTGGGCTCGGGGGCTCCTTCCCCTGCACCACCGGGACCCGCCCGTCCCCTAATTTCCCAGATCACAGTCACTCACTCAGGCATCTTTGAGGTTGTCTTCTTTCTGGCATCTGTTTCTTCTCTCCCCCACCTGCAAATCCGGGTTTTATCCCTTCAGTCCTTCTCAGTTCAGTCCATACGGGCGTGCGCGGATCACAGAGCTCCCTGCTTCTCCGCCATCTTGCCCGCTCCCTCTCTAATCTGCTTTTAAACGCTCCTACTGAGATGCCTTTTTAACATTGCTTTTTCAGTTTTATAATTTCTATTTGGTTCTTTCTCTCTTTCTCTGTCTTTTAAATTTATTTCTAAAAAATTACCATTTTGTCTTATATATCCTTGAACATATTAAGTATAATGAAGTCTGTCTGGTTACTTCAAGATTTGGATCATCAATTGGATTATTGCTATCATGCATCATTTTACTTTTTGACTTTCAATGACATTGTGGTGGTTCCTCATATGCCTGGTTGGGTTTTGGTTATGCCTCTTCATTGCATATGAAACATTTGGGGGATAATTTGAAGCATAGGAAAACACTATCCTTCCTTTTAAAAATTTTTTTTAATGTTTATTTTTGAGAGACAGCAAGAGACAGAGTGTGAGCGGGGGAGGGGCAGAGAGAGAGGGGGACACAGAATCGGAAGCAGCTCCAGGCTCCGAGCTGTCAGCACAGAGCGTGACGCGGGGCTCGAACCCACAAACCGTGAGATAACGACCTGAGCCGAAGTCGGATGCTTAACCGACTGAGCTACCCAGGCGCCCCAACATTATCCTTCTTAAAGAAGGATTTAACTTTGCTTCTGCTTGAAGCAAGAGGACACCAACTAGAGGTCCATCAAGGTTCGGGACCACCCTGTATTTGGTCACTGAGAGAAGCTAATTCAGTCTTGAATTAAGCTGTCTCTGTACTTCTCTTCCTTTATTATTTAATCGGTTCTTTCCTGTCATTGAAACAATGCTTAGAGAGTTCAGATAATTGTCACCAATTGTTTTAACCAAAAATGGCAAAATGGTATTTTGTATTGCCTATGTGTGGGTCAGAAGCTAATCTCTAAGTGTAGCCAGATGAGACATGTATGTGAATAGTTAATGCATTTTGATCACTCGTAATTTTATATTAAAAATGACTCACACATTTGAAGCACCCTTAAAAGAGTATTTTCAATTAAATTTGGAACTAATGAAAAAAAATCTTTACGTGAGTCACCCTTAATAATGTGACATTTATGCGGTGCCTGGGTCACTCAGAGGGTTCAGTGCCTGACTCCTGATTTTGGCTCAGGTCATAATCTTATGGTTTCTGAGTTCAAGCCCTGAGTCGGGCTCTGTGCCAACAACACAGAGCTTGCTTGGGTTTCTCTCTCTTTCTCTCTCTCTCTCCCTCTCTCTCTATGCTGCTCCCCCACATGCACTCTCTCTCTTTCAAAAGAAAATAAACTTCGAAAAATGTGTAATTTGTTGTTTCTCTCATACTGTAGTGTGTCCTACTAGCTAATACTCAAAGATAAATTGTACAACATAATTTTAGAATGCTGTTAAATTGATACATAGTTGTCTGTCACTTGGTTGCTCCTTGACAGTGGTGTGTTTTTAAGTTCCAAAGTTAGTCACAATTGTTTTTTTTTTAGCAGTTTTAGTTAGAATTTAGTGACATTAGGAATGCCTCTCCCCCATTCCAGACAGATAACAGAAGATCTTTAAACCTACATGGTAATCATAAGCCTGCGGTCCCTTTGTCATACCTACACTATTAAATCGTATTATTGCAGCTTGGAAAATAATATAGAACTCTGTAGCTTCAGATATAGCTGCTGTTTCCTCCCACTTCTGACGCTTCAAGCAGACACTGTACTTTGTGTTTCTATTTGACCTATTTTACCTGTAGGCACTGGAGGAAATAGAATTTTAAAAGGGTGTACTAGAAGAATCTATTTTTTAAATGCTTATTTATTTATTTTGAGAGAGAGCTCCTAAGTGGGGAAGGGGCAGAGAGGAAGGGAGAGAGAGAGAGAATCCCAAGCCGGCTCCGTGCTGCCAGTGCAGAGCCTGATGCAGGGCTTGAAATCACAAACCATGAGATCATGACCTGAGCCGAAATCAAGATGTGGATGCTTAACCAACTGAGCCACTCAGGCGCCCTGAATATTTTAAAAATCGGCTTGGGACACACGGCTCTTCCTTGTTTGAGCAGAAGGAATTGAATGACCTCAGAATGTAAGCTTTTATTGTCCAACCTTGGAGATATGATGTCAAATGACTTACCTGTGTCCCCACCCCATTGTTCTGTGGCACTTACGCTTCTCCAGCACCCCCCTCCCCGCCGGAGTCAATGTGTGGCTTTGGCCATTATTGCTACACAGCTGATAACCTGTCCTGGCTCTAGAGGTGGGTCTGATCTGGTAGCCATGGCCTCTGACCACAAAGCCCTTATTTTCGTAATTGATCTGTCCTTGTTTATATACTCAAGCCAATATCCTTCTGAACTGGATTGTATTCTACAGCTCATCGCTCAGTTCCTTCCACCTCTCTGTGTGGTGTGACCTTCGATTTGATTCTGTTTCTTTGCAGTCTAGTGACTGCCAGAGAAGGAGAACCTCATTGATTTCTCCCTGGTCAGTCAATTAAGAAGTTTTTATATTGAAACTCTTTGCACACTATCGGTGAAACAAAAACGTGGAACAAGAGTTCTGATTAAATTTGTTTTGTTGCAGAACTTAGAGACTTGCCAGTCTACGAAATCCTTCACTAAACATTTATTTGCTAAGTAGCATCTAGCAAGAACGGTGAATGGCTTCCTGCTGCCTGAGAAAAGAAACAAAATGGTTCATTTCCTTATTATTAGAATGATAGGGAGTCTTTACTGTTGGTAAATAGTGAATGGGAGCTGGCAGATGGCAGTATTAACAGAATGGAGTTTGTTTGCGTTGATTTATAGTGCCAAACACATAAACAGATGTAAGCAGTTTAGCCTAGAACAGTAAATCCCTCAGAGGTTATAATAAAGCATTGGCATACTTAGTTGTAATTATGACTGCCTGAAATAAATTTAGGTATAGAAGTATGGCTTGGATCGCTAGATTGATTTCCTCCATCACCTAAAACACAGCACAATCCACGGGGAGGAAAGTTTCCCCATGAAGCACTTATTTAGGAAAATAAAAACACGTATAGTATCTTTCGTAATGACTGATAGTGAAAGGTGAATATCGCAAATGCCAAAGAAAACTACTGGACTCATAAGATATTAGACAGAAGAAAAGTACTACCATTTCACTGAGACCAAGGCCATAGACACTGAGCTCTGCAGGCTGGACTGGGTACCTTATTTTTGACATAGAGTATTCACTTCATTCTTTCACAACTCTGTAAGGGGGCACAGGAAAAGGTTGACTTTGTTCACATAGTTGACTATGATACTAAGACGTTTGACGTGTATTAGTGAGGACAATGCTAACTTCTGTCACTTACTTCTTACGCCTGCAATTTAATGGGAATAAATACACACAATGCGCGTGGTCTTGAAGAAGGCTACAGATGAACTGGACATTAACAAGTTGACAGGTAGAGGTGTTTGTGTGCAGTCAGATGCAAGGGGAAATCTTATTGTGAGGATCAAAATTACCCCCAGGCTGCAATTTGAATGAGAGGAAAATTTACTGTCCACTCTTGGGTTGGGTCTTCCTCCAAAATGTAAAACGAAACCATTATGTATCTGTGGTTGCAGGTGATTCTCCTGAAAGCAGCAGGAGAGGAGTGAGGATGGTCTGTCCACTTTTAGTAACTGGTGTCAAAGAAAGGACCAGAGAAGGAGCAGCTCAACACCTTGCTGGTACTGCCTCTTGACTGATGCTTCATTAGAATTAGCTCTCACAATCAACTCATGCATATTTTCAACCAATATCGAACTATCTTCCATCTCAATGTCCATGTGGATGAAAACGCCGTATGTGCCTCTGGCACTTTTTTTCTTCATATCCTTGGAATTCTGAGTAGTATTCCTGCTGGATAACAGATGTACTTTGCCCTCCCGTTCATGAGTCTTACACAGGCAACATCCAGGGCTATAGACTCTCCTAATATGTTGAACAAGAGTGTTTCCAGAGAAAAGACACGTTATTTTTGGCTGAATCATCTCTGTGTACATTGCTATAATGCGACGAATAATTGCTTAAATCTACAGAAAGAACCATCAGCTCTGAAAACGTGTCATTTCAATATCTTTGAAAATGTAGTGATTTTTTGGTTGAGAATCACATCACAAGAAACTTAACTGGTCTTAGTGTTAGGGGAAAAGGAGTTTATAGTAAGGCTATGAAGTTGTCTTAAAGTCACTAGTGCCAGAGGTAAAGTTGGGGTCTGCAAGAACGTGAGAAGTCTGACGTGCCTGCCTCCCATCTCTGTGACTTTCTGTCCATGCACATTGTTGATCTCTCTCACTGATCCTCTATTTTCTGGTTTCCAGCACATGTGGTGGAAAACAATTGGTGTCAGCACTACCTTGTGAGCCCTGTGATCTAATCACCCAGAAAAAAAGAGAATAAACTGTCTCAAACTTAGCCTTGAATGTATGGACTAATCAGCTGAAGCATTGAGGGGATCCCATTATAGGAACATGGTTGGGAAGAAAGCAAGCCCCAGAAAAACTAGTCCTTACCTTCACTGAAATTCTAAGATGGGAACACACTCAGTGTATGTATGGGTATATACATATATACTTAAATAGAGTATTTTTTCTGGACCTAATTGAAAGGGGCCATTCTCCCATTCCTCAACAAACCACTCATTATTAACAGATATCATTATTAGGATGTGGGGCAGATTGTGGGCTCTCCTTCATTTAAAAAAATTTTTTTATGTCTTTATTTTATTTCGAGAGAGAGAGACACAGAGTGAGTAGGGGAGGGGCAGAGAGAGAGAGGGAGACACAGAATCCGAAGCAGCCTCTAGGCTCTGAGCTGTCAGCACAGAGCCCGACACGGGGCTCGAACCCACGAACTGTGAGATCATGACCTGAGCCGAAGTCGGCTGTTTAATGGACTAAGCCGCCAAGGGGCCCCATGTGGGCTCTCCTTTAATAAGGTAGTTTCTTCTGTGTTGCCCTGTGGAAGGGAGTTGTCTGGGGCACCAGAGTCCCAGCTGGGACTAGATATCAATGCGTAGGTAATAGCTACCCTGATCCAAATTCTCAGCTGTTGGTTACTGGGAATGAGTCTGTACTAGACTGGTTGCTCTCGAGTACACAATCTTCAGCCCCAGATTCTGACACTGTTAATTATGGCAGAAGATTAATCGGTAGTGATCAATTTCCATCTGCTCTTTGTGACTAATTCTGAGAAAAATCTCAACAAGTCACATTTATGGAGGGTTCATTGTTTAGTCAACTTCCCTATATTTGTTCCGTCCTGTTTGTTTTTGCACGATACTTTCTGTAATATTTCCCCCTCAGTAATTCAAGCCAACTCAGCGAGCTTGCATAAAACACGATGGTAGAACATCGTCAAATAGTCTAGCAGGAAAAGAGTGCAATTGCTCTCATCGATGAATTTGATGGAGTTTACCAACACGGCTCATTTAAGAGGTAGACTGTGACATGAAAACGTTGTATTGGTGGATTTAAAGATATGAACTGTGATTACAGGAAAGTAATTCTCAATAAGAAGGTCCATCAAGGTGATAGCCTGTTGAAATGGATAGATTTTTATGGAACGTGCTGTAAGGAAAGATATTTGGACTTGGCAAAGGAAAGGTATTTTAGATACGAATCTCTCATGGACCAAATCATGGAGCAGTGTTAGTAAAAGCCTAGGTTAATGAAAGGGAATTGAGAACGATAAAACTGAATAGACAGATAGGGCAAAATTGTAGAGTACCCTGAACATAAGTCTTGTACTCTTCATTCTTCGGGCCATGCAGAGCCCTTAGAATTTTATGAGCAAAGAAGTGTTGTATTACTGTTTGCTGCTTCCAAAACATCTCCAAAATATCAGTGACTTACACAAGAAATGTTTGTTTCTTAAGTGGGTCTTCCCGTCAGATGGAACGCCTAGGCTCAGCCAGATCCACTAGGCTTGGCCCCAGAAGTCAAGGTGGGTTCACTAGACTGACAGACTGGCAGCGACCTACTTTTTTCCATGGAGGGTCCAAAGAACAGGAGAAGTAAGCAAAACATACACTACCTCTTAAGGCCTTGGCTGCATGCATAGCTTCTGTCCACTTCCTTCGGTGGAAGCATAGCTTCTGTCCACTTCCTTCGGTGGAAGCAAAGCCAACGTCAATGAGATGTGGGAAAATATGCTGCAAATTCACATGGTAAAGGACATGGAGACAGGATAAGCATAAATAACTGGGGACAGTGAT
The DNA here is from genome assembly GCA_028646485.1 of Cryptoprocta ferox. Classification (NCBI taxonomy): domain Eukaryota; kingdom Metazoa; phylum Chordata; class Mammalia; order Carnivora; family Eupleridae; genus Cryptoprocta; species Cryptoprocta ferox. The sequence continues at coordinate 2,012,327 of CM053567.1, forward strand.
CCAACCTACCACAAGCATTAAGAGCAGAGCAATGCCTTAGAAACATCTCTCTGACAACAACTTATTTGATCCACTGGATTGGCAAAGTAGCAATGGGGGTTGAGAAGATAGTAACCATGTTGCAGGGAAGAGTTATATTTTTGGAAAACCTTTTTCAATTTATTTGAATTCTTTGGACTACTCAGGATTTCTAATACTCCATTAGCCGGTGTCAGCCATATCCTTGTCAAGACCATGAAGGGCCTGAGAGTTTACCCTGCTCTAAAGTTACCAGAGCACAGCTTCATGGCTTCTGGAAGAAGACATGAGGCCCCTGGACCAGAGACACTACACATTATGACTCACAGCACAGCAGAAATGTTGTTGGTTTCAGTTGTAATCGTTGTACTCATAGAAAAATATGAATTAGTCAACACTTTCGTTATTGTTGGTCAGATCATTTATACGGTGATAAAATTTTTTCTACTTGTTTTATTGGTTGCTTGCAAAGTTGTGTAAAAGTCTTCCAGTACGTATGTAGGTTTTTTTCCCTTTTTTTTCATTTGTCAACTTTGCTTTGTATATATTGTAGTTAAGGTAAGATATGTATATACACTTAAAATTGTGACATCTTCCTTGTCGGTGTCATAAAACGTCTCTCTTAATCTTCATTGTCGGTGTCATAAAACGTCTCTCTTAATCTTCAGAAACAATTCTTGCTCTGCGGCCTGATATTATAAGGCATCCTCATTTGTTTGCTCTACAGTTCACATGGACTGTCTTCTTTTCTCTTTTTTTAGTGTTTCAAGTTTGAATTTAAATTCTAGTCAGCTAACATATAGTGTAATCTTGGTTTCAGGAGTAGAATTCAGCGACTCATCACTTACATACAACATCCAGTGCTCATCACAACAAGTGCCCTCCTTAATGCCTGTCCCTCATTTGGCCCATCACCCCCACCACCACCCCCCAGCAACCCTCAGTTCTCTATAGTTAGGAGTCTCCTATGATTTGCCTCTGTTTTTCTCCTTTCCCATATGTTCTTCTGTTTTGTTTTTTGAATTTAACATAGGAGTGAAATCATACAGTATTTGTCTTTCTCTGACTGACTTATTTCACTCAGCATAGTACATTCTAGCTCCGCCCATGTCACTGCAAATGGCAAGATTTCATTCTTTTTGATGGCTAATATTCCATTATATATATATACATATATATTTTATATATATATATATATAGTATTCCATTATATATTCCATATATATATATTACCTTGTATATATATACCACCTCTTCTTTATCCATTCATCAGTCGATGGACATTTGAGTTCTCTCCATAGTTTGAAGATTGTTGATGATGCTGCTATAAACACCGGGTGCATGCACCCCTTTTTTTCTTTGTTTTTTCAAAGGTATTTATTATTATTTTATTATTATTTTTGAGGAAGAAAGAAAGAGAGCTCACAAGTAGAGGAGAGGCAGAGAGAGAGGCAGAGAGAATCTTAAGCAGGCTCCACACTCAGCATGGAGCCTGACATGGGGCTCAATCTCATGACTGTGAGATCATGACCTGAGTCTACATGAAGAGTCAGACACTCAATCTACTGAGCCACCCAGGCGCCCCCACATGTGCCCTTTGAATCGATATTCTTGTATCCTTTGGGTAAGTACCTAGTAGTGCATTGCTGGGTGGTAAGGTAGCTCTATTTTTAACTTTTTGCAACCTCCATTCAGTTTTCCAGAGTGGCTGCACCACTCGCTGCACATTTTTTGATATGATTTCATTTGTTTCTAATTGTCTCCCCTATTTAAATTCCCTTTTATGCCCTTTCTTCTTTTGCAATAGTTAATTTTTTAATTTTTTCCAGTTTTTGTTTTATTAGCTTCTTAGTGATACATACACATTATTGGCATTTATTTAAATTCCAAAAATATGATGCTGGTTTCTGTGACATCTGTAGCCACTTACAGTTTCATCCTTGTTTACTCTATTTGTTGATCTTTTTTCGCTTTTAAGTAGCCAGAGCTCCTCCTGAAAGCATGTCGTGGTAACAAAGCCCAGCACCTTGCTTTGTACCTAAACTCAAACACAAATGACTGAAAGTCAAAACCACTGAGTGCAGGGTCCCCGCTCCCTCCCCCATCGGCTGGATGCTGGCCAGGGAAGTCAGGACCACCTTCGGAGACCCAAATTTCAATTTCATTTCTCCAGCCCAGTAAATTTCCCCAAGCTCTGCGGGCGTATTTACTTCTTAGAAACATCTCCTCACAGAGCCATGAATCTGCAAGAGGCCAGATGTGAAAAGCAGGTTTTATAACACACACTCACCTCCGCAGAGCGCTCGTTTCTTTACAACTTTGGCCCTGGAGACCTGGTGGCCCTGACAGATTTCATTGCCTTTGAAGAGACGTTTTATTTTTGTAAACTCTCTGGCTTTACTATTTGTTCTCAGCAGGCATGTTGTTTGCCACAAACCAGAACTGTGAGTGTGTTAAGCGTGTGTGTGTGTGTGTGTGTGTGTGCATGTGTTTTGATTGCTCAATAAGAGGAAACTCGGGAAAGTGTATCATACACTGACAGGTTGACATTGTGGTGACCTGGAAGAATATAAGAACATTTTATTTCTTTTTTTTTTAATTTTTTAATGTTTTATTTAGTTTTGAGAGAGAGAGAAAGAATGACAACATGAGCAGGGGAGGGGCAGAGAGAGAGGGACACACAGAATCGGAAGCAGGCTCCAGGTTCTGAGCTGCCAGCACAGAGCCCGACGTGGGGCTCGAATCCACGAACCGTGAAATCATGACCTGAGCCAAAGTCGGACGCTTAACCGACTGAGCCACCCAGGCGCCCCAAGAATATTTGATTTCTTTTCAATTATCTTGAAAATCTAAAAAGTATTATGAAACCTCTTTATTTGTAGATATAATATAGATTGACAGTACTTTAGAGATTCTTTGTAAGTTAAACATAGACGTGGTCCAGTCTATTCTGCGTGGTCTATTCTACATACTGTGCACGTGTAAAAAAGAAAAAAATAATGAGTGAACACTTAGCTGCAATGTCACCGAGAGATCCGCTTACACGTGGGTGAACCCACTGCGCTAGTGACACAGGCCTGCCGGCCTGCTCGGCGTGCACCCCAGTGAGCGGGCCACCCCAGCCCACACCCCAGCGGTCCTGCCACCGCCTCTCCCCATGTCCTCCCAGACGGTGTGGTTCTGTCCTCAGAGCCGCCCCACTCCATCGTCCACGGGCTGTGTCTTCGATGGCCAGAGCTCCGCCCTTTGGGAGCCTTTCCTGTCCAGGTGTGGCCCCGGTGCCAAGGGCCTGTGCCCCGAGGGAGGACACATCATGGGCTTGGCCCTCCTGCAGCTCTGTTCTGTGCTTCTGATTCAGTCCTCAGCACAGCGATCACCAGTGTGTCACGTCAGAACCCATCCCGCGCGCTGGCTCCGTGATGGGACCTCTGGGTCTTTCACGAAGCGCAAGCACACGTACCAAACAGGCATGTTCTAGAAACACATGCACACATGTTATACTCGTATATTTAACAGCAACAGAGAAGAAGCAAATACAATGTTATAACTGAGAATACAGACCAGGTTTGTGTGTTTTGGAGCTCTCGATTTTTTCTTCCAACCCTAATATTTAATTCCAATAATAATGTATCATGAGCTTGGAAGATGTCCTGGGAGAGATGAGCATGGGAGAGATGAGCATGGGAGAGAGCACAACGTAATAATAAAATAATAATAACAATAATAATAATAGCAGTAACAGTGTCTGATTCTTTACACAAAAAGTATGAAGTACTGTATTATAGGAAAATCAGTGATAGAAACAAATACCCCACGAAGAGCATGAGGACAAACTAGGACATTTAGAGGCGTGACACCCCCTCTAATACGGCCCTTTCCAGCTATGGTTCCATTTCCCCAACCCACGTTTGCTTTGCCAATTGACAACAAAATCTGTGCTCAGCAAAATTGTATTTCATTTGTGTTGACTCCTAGGGTGTTTTCTGAAACGCATGTAAGAATGACAAGTACTTTCCTTGCACTGTTGGTGCTGTAAGCTCAATCATTCAGCACTGTTTTTGGGCTGGATGTTTCTGGAGGTTCTAGACCACTTGGCAGTAATGCAGGAGAAGAGCCAGTGGGTTAGGAAACTATGGCTCCACCATAGAGGCCCTTAGGCTCATCCCACGGCGTGGCCCACAGGGCGCCCTGCTTTGCGTGCTAAGTCACACAGCTGAGGGCTCTCTCCATCTCTCTGTGGGTTTTGTTCCCCAAAACCACTTCCCTTGCTTACAGTAATGCCAGTGGCATAGCTAGGATTTTCCCGGGAGATGGAAGCAAAATAAGATAACCCTATTTAGGTGCTACTGGAATTAAGTCTCTGGTTGTGGTGAGGATGGAGCTGGTGATTTTCCAGCTGCGCAAACATATTATTTAAATACATATTTGTCAGAAGAGATTGGAGACTGGTGAAGAGTTCCTCAATATTTAGATGAATGTACGTTGAAACTTTAAGACTCTCTTGCCTCTGTTGGCACAAGGGAGTGCGAAGGAACTGTTGAAAAACTCATAAACCTGTTGCTTTTCTTTCTGGACATATTCAGAAATTAAAATAACTGAAAGATATTCCTAAGTCACCACAGTTTAAACTGATTCAGTCAGATGTGTAGAGGAAGAAATAGCTGACACGTTTTCTTTACAATTTTATGCAAATACAAAAATGAAGGAAAGAAAAAGCATACGGACGAGTACCTTATGAGGCTACTTGGCTGCTGGCTCATAAAAATATTCAAGTTTTTATTATGTCAATAATGTTTTTTAAATTTTTTAAATGTTTACTTAATTTTGAGAGACAGAGAACGAGCAGGGGAGAGGCAGGGAGAAAGGGAGACACAGAATCCGAAGCAGGTTCCAGGCGCCCAGCTGTCAGCACAGAGCCTGACGTGGGGCTCGAACTCAGACCATGACCTGAGACGAAGTCAGACGCTTAACCGATTGAGCCACCCAGGCACCTCTAAACGAGTTAGTGTTTTTAAAGTGCTGCTTTAATCCCTAACATGGTAAAATCCTTACCCACATAATTCAAAGCGGTTTGGGTCCTCGATGATTTTACTTCTGTACGCATGTCGGAGACAGCGTGTTTGACAAGTGTTGTCGTCTGTCCGTCTTCGTGCGGTCCCCCCTTCTCTCACTGTAACGGTGGTCTCTGCGGGACTGGACCCCATTCAACACCCGTGCCCCGGGCATTCGGCGAATGCCTTGTCTGTACTCGATCCACCGTGGCTAAAGCCAGCGTGGATTTACCTCCCCTTGAATTCACATGCAGACTCTTTATTTTTGCTCCTGATGTGACTATTGTGAGGACCACATTCCATACCACATGCAAAATGCCGGCCGACCAGGCAAATAATGAGATTCCTTATCCTCCATACAAGGCTCCTAACTTTTATGGAATACCAGCTGCATACAGGCTTGGAAGGCCTGCTATGCACGGTGCCAGGAAGGTCAGACCAGGGTGTGCGAACGGCCGAACCCAGAAGGTGCTGTCGGGCTGCACGTCTACTGACCCGACTTGGTTTTCATGTGTGTGCAAAGATGACTTTCTGCGGGGCGAAAACTATGTCTGTGACAACTGTCTCAGCGATTCTCTGGGTGAGATTAAGTGAAAAAAAATAGGGTAAAAACACCAACTGTATTATAATCACTTTTTTTAAAGGGAGATAAGGAAGCTGGTAGGAATCTATTTTAGTGTTTTAGGATTTGTTACCTTTGATGCTATTAATATGGGTAATTATTGTGCTGGAATTCTCTCTCCATGGAAAATACAGTTATTGAAATAAAACCTGCCTCTGTATTTTCTTTTAATTTTTCCCTTTAAATGCCACCTCTCAACACTTTATCATTCATCAGTGTACTTTGTGTGTGATCAGTCTCAAAATATTTCCATTCATTTCTTCCAACGGTATTCATTAACTATGCTCTGTGTCCTGACGCACGAGATCAAATGGTGGGTCACGTGCCATGTGTCACGATCGGGTCTGTCATCTGGGGAGGACGCACACGTGTGCACAGGGGACAAGGAACGGAGGTCAGAGCCAGAGGCCAAGGGCAGTCCCGGGAGAGAAAGTGACTTTCGGATGTGCAGAACCAAGGACGGTCAGCAGCCAAGGGGATGATGTGAAAGGTTTGAAATACAGATCCTGTAGCGAAAATAAATCAAAAGAGCGGAACTATGCAAAAATAATGGAGATACAATATAAAGCAGGCACCTGAGAGTAAGGCTGAAGTTATTGCTGCCTTCCCAAAAGCCAAAGAAAAAAAAATGAATTAAGCACATGTGAGTGTTAGGAATATTCACGACACTGACTTATCGTGGCACTTTTTCGGAGGCCATTTTCTGAAAAGGTGCACGTACCAAATGCCCCCACGTGTCTTCCCCACATGTTTCTAGGGGGGTTCACGTCAGTAAGTTACACAGTGTATGTTTCTCTAAAAACTGAAAACAATGATAACAAAGCCCTTAAGAGCTTCCTTAAAGAGTATTTCCATATCACTCAGTATTTTTTTTTCTCAAGGAAGGATCTTTTCAAGGTCTCGTGACAGATTTGTGAGCCCCACTTCTGAATTCTTCTTGTCCCAGTGCTCAATCCAGACAAGTCTGGAAACACCTGTCTCTGACAGACTGCCAGGCTCTTCCCCTTTCATTTCCAATTGCTGCCGTGGCTTTCTGTAAAGGTGGGGTGTGTTTAATTTCAAATCCATGCATAGGGGCAACAACGAGGAATCAAAACCCCAAGGCAAGTCACCATTCAGTTATCGATGGTGATCCTTTGCTAGTCACTGAACTCGGCGATTGAGTTATTTACAGACATGTTCCCGATGTTTCGAAAACCATCTCCATCAGGGTATTCATTTTAGTGTGCTCCTGTCTAAAAGGAAAAGCCATCTTGCATCAATATTGCTAAGTGTATGCTTGTATAAGACGGTGGAAACAGCCGACTGATTGCTCCAGAGGATTTTATATGTATCCTGAGAGAGTTGTTCTGTTTGGTGCTAACCAACCAGAGGATGTTTACTGAATCCTTCCTGTGAGTAAGACATTACCGCCAGAGGACCTATGAAGGAAACTGGGAGGCACATGACATAGGACTTGACCTCAATAAGCTTGCAAAATTTTTGCGGCTATAAGCCACAAACCATACACTCATCAACGTAACTAGCATGAAAACATGTACGTAGAATAACAGTGAAAGTCAAGGTAATATATGCAATGAGTATTGACAAATATTACACCCAACAGTGGAGGATAGGACTGGGCTGTGGAAGATGGGTGCTGTCCATGGTCTAAGGAAATGTGTCCAAGCAGACACCGCTCTTGTCCTGTAGGACCCCAAGGCCATTCTGGGTCCCGATAGCCGTCGATGCCATCTTTGTTCAAAACACACGGTACCTTGGGCTCCTGGATAGCTCAGTCGGTTAAGTGTCCAACTCTCGGTTTCGGCTCAAGGTCAAGATCTCACAGTTCGTGGGATCGAGCCCTTCTTTGAGGTCAGCGCTGACGGTGCAGAGCCTGCCCTCACAACTATTATTTCCATTTTACACATGAGGAAACAGGCCCGGAGACAGTAAGAGGCGTGCCTGAGCTCACCCACCCAAGAGATGGGAAGCTAGACTCTAACCCATCCACCGAGGTCCAGAGTCCTGTCTCAACGACTACCCATCCTGTCTCTATTGTGCTCCCATTCTGCCTCGGAGCGAGGTTAGAGGTCTATTTGTCTCCATTCTTTTCTTAGCTGTAAAATCTTTGGATCAAAGACAAAATCCTTAATGCCAAAGACTGGATTCTTTTTTTCATCTTTGAATCCTCAACTCCTGTACCAAGCCTGACACTGAGACAGAAGAAAGAAAAACAAAACAGAGCAACAATACCAAAAAATAATCACGCACATGATGAGGAATAGATCAGTCAAAACAAAACAGTTGATCTTTCCCCTCATGCCTGTGCTTCCTCGAGGCTCCTCTGTCTTCGGTAATGGTGCCTCTGTCCGTACTGACGACTGTCCGTCATTACTGAGTTTTGCCTCCTTACATTCTCCATTCCTGGTCTACTCCTACCTTGTTTCTCCTTCCAGAACTCTTCGCATGCTCACCCTGTCTCCTCCCTTGCCAGTGCTACCTTAGTTGTCCTCGCCACCCCGGAAGACCTCACTGGCCCTCCAACTGCCTCCTTATGCACGTGAGGTCCATTTTCCACCAGCTGCCAGCATGCCATTTTTATAAGCGTAAATTTTTATAGCACAAATTTGATAGTATCACTCCTCTGCCTAAATGCTGCAGTGATCTACTGTATTGACCTTTGCTGCAAGCCCCTTGCCATGTATGGGAAACATCATACAGTTGACCCCTGCCTGCGTCTCTGAGAACAGATCCCATCCTTCTGCCCCATGTTTCCTGTGCTCTGCGCACCCACCATGTGCCTCCTGCCTAAGTTTCTGAATGGCAGGAGACTCCTTCCCACCTCAGACCTTCTGTTTCTTCTGCTGGCTAACCCTTCCTCGTACCACACGCCTGTGCTCCAGGCCCATTCTTCAGAGGTCACCTCCACCCCCTTATCTGAGTCCCGACTTCCCCCACTGTATCCTCTCAGTCCTGTGCTCTCACCCTATAGACCTTCTGACAGTTTGTGAGCGTTGCTCATTTTTCCTCCAACAAACTGTATGTTCCAGGAGGAAACACCATGTCTGTTGTTGCCCACTCTTCTTTCTCCAGGGCCTGGAAACACGGCTGGCACACTGTGCAGTGTGTACGCAGCCCAGTACTTTCTGTGGAGTGACAGAGTGAATGGAAAAGTTCTCAAGCAAATGCCAAGCGCTAAATGTACAGGGTTCCAATAGAAAGGACTCTCCTTGAAAGAACTTCTATCTGAAAGCATATGGAGAGATACAAAGGGTGGAAGGCTCATGAAGGTTCTCAAGGAAAACACAAGCAAACGATGGAGGTTGGTCCAAGTGTGGTGTGTTTTTGCACAAATCCTCTGCCCTGGCTAATGAGTGCAGAGCGAACGTTGGGTTTCTGACTTCCTCACTTATGAGTGCTGGGGGGAACAGCAAGAATTCAATCTGTAGTGTGTAACACAGCCGTGTGGGTGTTCCCTGCTGTGTGTCACCTCTGACACGCCAGGCACTATCACCCCCAGCACTCCCAGTTTTGCATGCTCCCTTAAAAAGGAGGCATGTCTGGGGAAACTCCTTAAAAAGGAGCATGTCTGGGGAAACACTTAGACAAAGGACATGGGAATGTGGCAGGCTTGACATGCCTGTCTCCACTTTCTTTTGATTTCCCTAGAGACCTTCAAAAGTCTACATTCAGTTGGTTTATATCCAGTATGGAAACACATACGATGGAAAGATGTGGTGAAGTCAATTCACATGCCTTTCAGAGGCTGCATAAATATAAAATAAATGGTATTCTGGGGACAAAGGCTTTAAAGAGAGTTAGCCTCAGCCTTGACATTCCAAATACAAACTCTTGCCTGAATGGTGTCCATTTGTGAATGCTGCTTGAGTATTTTCAAGAATTAGCTACCTAAAACTAGCGAATACATCCTGAGTCCAGTCTTCAGTAGGTAAATCAATTGATTACATCCCTCACTGGTTATCTACAAGAGTCTTTGAAGAGAATGGATCCCAATTCACCTAATATAATTTTCTTTCTTTCTTTCTTTCTTTCTTTCTTTCTTTCTTTCTTTCTAGAACAATCTGGAGGATAAATTGCCAGAAGCAACCCTCTCTGTAAGCACCGAGGGCTGGGAAATGGAAGCCAGAGGCAAAGGCATGAAATGATGACTTCTCACCAGGGAAATTACAGTTGTGCCCAGGACCAATCTTATTCACATCCTAAACTTATAAAAGCACACGGTAACTCCTGACTGCCAAGCGCGGCAGGCTGGGATCCGTCCAGCATTTGTTACTGATCTTTGGTGGTGCAGGAGGACCCCGTACAGCTGAACAGTGTTGAACCCTGCTGTGAGCCCTAATGTTGGCACCCCCCGCCCTCCACCTTGGTTCCTGAGAGCACAGAGATGTGGGGGAAGGACTCATTAGGTGTTTCCCCAGGCACAAAGGTAAACATGTAGTGGGATCCCTACTGTAGGTATATCACACCCATAGCCATTTGACAGCTGCAGTCCACGCAGCAGTGATTTCGCTGAAAGCTCATGTCTTGTCCATGAGTCAGAGGGAGGAGGAGGTCAAGGTGCATACCCAGCACCACGCAATGACAGCGTCGCATCTTAGATGAGTTGGCCGTGCCCCAAAGGTGTGCGAAACAACAGCAAAGACCTTTCATTTGTGGAGGGAAAAAAATACACAAACTTAAAGGTAGGCTACATGCTGATGGTCAAAGAGCTTGCTTTTGAAAGCACGCAAGAAGCATCCCACGGGCTGCAGTGCTCCTGGGGTTGGGGGGCAAAGACCAGAGGCGTCCTTCCAGGGCCCCCACTTCCAAGCCCAGGAATGTCTGCAGCCATGGAAAGTCATTGTCACTAAGGGGCACCTGGAGACTGCCTTGTGCTTCTGTCTTTGCATCCTTATAGCCAGAGCTCTGGAGGACAGAGAGTGGCTCACCTCTGCCACCACCCACCCTGCCCTCCCTCCCCTCTCTCCCCTCCCCACCCCCCTGCACCCCTCTCCCACCACCGCAGACCCCAGCAGACATCTCTGTTACTCTGCCCCCAGCACCTGGCACTTCCCCCCAGGTCTTGCAAGAGTCTGGGACCGAAATACCTGCTCTTTAAACATTCTCTCTGTTGCAAATAAACTTAGATGCTTTTGTATATTGATTTTATGGCAAAGTTATTGAAGTCTTGAAAAGGTGATAGCAATAAGAGCAAACTCCTTTTCAATTATTGTCTGTTACTCGCAGGTCACATCACAAAACATGCTTACAAGTGATGCATCATGCAAAGTTGACCAGTAGAGAAAAAACTCTAGTGAGAAGACCTGATTTGTGTGCTTTATCCATTCATATATTAATTTGCTTTTTAAAAAGAAGATGGAGTGTTGGCTTCTCTTCATCTCTATCATTAATTATGATTGAATGCAATTCATAGAATTTAAGTGTTCCCATTTTTCTAGAATTGGTTCCCAGAAGAAAACAACAACAACTGTTTTTAAGGGTAAATGGGAAAATGTCAAAATAATGATTTAGCTTTTGCTTGGGAAATCATATATACTAGCCACTTTTTTAAAAGTTCTGTATTTTACTAACACAGTAGTACTTTGGAAGGCTGAGTACCCAAACAGACAATGGCCAGACCACACACAAAAGTAGAACTCTGACCCACTATCTGCAGCAAGGAACCCAGACACCAATTGGCCCTCTACTGTCACCAGCCTGGGGGTGCCAGCCTGCCGGAAAGCAGACCTCTGCCTTTAACAACCCATGCAGGAAGCCCGTCCAGTGGCCGAGACTTGATCAATACCTGGGAGCTTCCCTAACCTTTTCCCTCACTTCCAGTTTAGGACCAGTTATAGAAATCACATTAGATGCCATACTTCTAGTAAGTCCCACCCACAGCTTCCGGAGGACAACAGCCTCCCCTCAGGGTGCCTTGCAATAGTTGAAGCCATCCCTTCTCCCCCTATAAATATTTTTCCACACCTCTGAGGCCGCCTTTGAGACACTGCCAAATGCAGGACAGGATGGCTAACTCCCTAGTTTTAGTGAGCTCTGACTGATTTGCCTGTTCTCATCTGGTTACAATTCCACAACCTAGATATGCCACATTGTGCCTTCTTCCTTTACATTAAGGTTCCCCAAAGGGTGTCTTAATCCCTTCCAGTTGCAAACTTCTACAATGATTCACATTCTTAGTGTTTATTTATTTATTTTTGAAACAGAGAAAGAGAGAGCACATAAATGGGGGAGGTGCAGAGAGAGAGGGAGACAGAGAATTCCAAGCATGCTCAGCACCAGAGCCCGATGAAGGGCTTGAACTCACGAGTCTTGAGATCATGACCTGAGCGGAAACCAGTTGGGTGCTTAACTGGAATGAGCCACCCAGGTGCTCCTGGTTCACATTCTCTTTTTCCTTTTTCATGGAAACATGAACGGTGTGGACCATACGGTATTTCAGATGCAGACCCTACGGAAGAAAGACACTGGGTGACTGTTTTCCTATTTGTTCGGAAGAGCAGGCAGTAGAGCTGCCTTGTGCATGCGAAGAGGTAAGGGCTCCCCTTGAATCACTCACATTCACCCCTAATTGAAGGTTAAGGGTTGAGCTCTTTAGCATAAAGGGGGGTGTCTCCTTTAAGAGCTTAAATCACTTTTGAATTTCCCTGAGGAAGCTGCCTGACCTGGATGGTTTATGGAGAGCGAGGTAAGTAACCTCTGTGTGTTTTGATGGTTTAAAAGAAAAGCTGTCCCACCTCTCGGGCGTTGATGACGGTTCCAAAGGGAACGGTTAATTTGGGACTATTAGACTCGCTAGGTTAACCTATTAGATTAACAAGGGGACAAGTTTGGATGAGGTGCTGGGGTAGCACTGCTGGTTTATGCTATTACAGACTTAATCAAATAAGATCTATAGATTTTGGATCCCAAATGAGGTGCGCTTGGCCAAGATTTTGATCAAGAGGTTGAAATCACAAGTCTTGAAGATCCACTTCATGGTTTAAAATCTGTACAAACACGGAAAACAGCAAAGCCTTGGACAAAATTGTCCATTTTGAACACCGCCACCTGGTGGCAGGATGTAAAACAGCACCCACAGATTGATGGGACCAGTTGTTGACCTGTCTGGAATAAGGTGGCCTAATTTGGGGGCCAGGGACAATTCAAGGGGGAGATAGTTCTGAAGACGCTAATAATTAAGCAGAAAAGTTTAAAAAGTATATCCACGTTCCATAATGAGTTTTGATAACAGTTTATCCCACTTGCACACAAATTATCCTTGGAGGAGTATTTGCCCAATTAATTATTAGCATTTGAGAATTTCTTTCCATATAGGCTGTGTGTACAGTTTGACAATTAGTGAGTGTTGAAAGCAAAACATAAGGCATCCCACTGAATGACTTTATCAACAAAACCATAGAGAAATATTTTCAATTCATTTTATAATTAAACTTAATTACAACATTTATTTGGAATCCAATAATGGCAATTAATGATCAGTGAGACAGATGCTAACTAAGCCATGTATTAACAATAAGAGCAAAATGTTTCCTAAGCAAATGGATAAGCTGTCAGAGGGAAAATATTGAAAATACTTAGGATAAAGTTCTGCAAGCATTTTTGTTTTGGTCATTTTCTCAGAAATCCTGTGAAAAATTTTAATTTAGTATACAAGATACTTCATTTACTCAGTTCCTACAATAAATTTGGCTTTCTGTTAAATCTTGATATTGGTGTTTGATAAAGTTTACCTGGAAAAATTAACCCTGGAAAAATAAAAATGAAGGAAATTTTTGCAAAGGTCTTTCACACAATTTAACATATGATAATTGCAAACTATACAGGAAGACAAAGACAATAATTCAACCCCACATTCATGGTATTTGTAGCCTCTTTGAAGATATAGTAAATAACCAATTCACTGCCAGAAACTATACCATCGACACAAGTCACAGCTTTATAAAAGTGTGGTATAGGGGTCCCAGGGTGGCTCAGTCATTGAACACCCAACTCTTGATTTTGGCGCAGGTCATAATCTCACAGGTTCATGGGATCGAGCCCCAAGTCAGGCTCTGTGCTGAGCACGGAGTCTGCTTAAGATGTCTCTCTCTCTCTCCCTCTGCCCCTCTCCCCAGCTGACGCTCTCTAAAAAATAATAAATAAATAAATAAATAAATAAAGCAAGTATAAAGGACTAGAATAGTCCTGAAACAGACCCTACCATATAATAATTTAACGTCTATCAGCATTTTGTCATCATAAATCAGAGGGACAAAAAAAATCATGGTATCAGACAATTGGTTATAAATGGAAGGGAAAATTGGGTTAAGTACTTAGTTCTTAGTGATCATAGATTTCTATGCAGGTGATTTAAAGAGCTAAATATTAAAAGTCAGCCTGCCGGTTAACAGCCTTCTAAAAATTAAGCCTCTAGAAGGTAACACCTTTCAGTCTTAAAGAACAGAAGCGACCACAGGGGGAAATGCGGTGCTGTTAGGAGTTTAGAGTAGATAATGCGTTTTTTGCAGGGAAGGGCTCTTGTGCCTTCAGTGTAATTTGTAGCATCCCTGTCCTCTACCCATCGAGAAGAGTAGTGTATACGCTTTTTCACGGTTGTGACAACCAAAAATGTCCCCGGATGTGGCCAGTAGTCCCCCAGTATGGCAAAACCACCTCTGGTTGAGAACCACTGCTTTGTAAGAATAAAAACATCTGTAAGTCAAAAAAGAACCTTTGACATTTTGCTCTTGCAGAAAAAAAGACGGGGAAAAGGGAGCACGAAGTAGGTGAAACAGGTAACGAAAAGATGTGCAAGGACTATGAACTGAGTGTGTAGGATTCCAGAAACCTTAAGCCTAAGATTTCTACTACATTGTTAGTATTTTGATCTATTGCATTCCGCTTTGACCATGAAGCCAGTCTGGAAGTTTAGCAGAGAGCCGGAGTCCCTCGGCCGACGTGGGTGAGCAGCACACACATTCAGGCCGAAGACACTGATCTGAGCGTCAGAGGCGAAGACAGCAGAGCTCATGGCGGTCACTTTCTTGCAGAGCCGCCATGCTGGGCCGCATTCTAACCGTGTGGGTGCGTCCCTTGATGACACTGTGGGAACGTAAATGCCTTGTGTGTATGAATCAATTATATTATCTCTTTTTAGCTTCTTGGGTTTTTTTTGTTTTTTTTTTTTAGGTATGACTTACATGCAATAAAACACGCAGGTCATAAGTCTTCCATTTGGTCGGTTTTGACAAATATTCACACTGCAGAAAACAAGATACAGAACATTTGCATCAAGCCAAAAACAGTTCTCACGTCCTTTTCCATTCAATAACCCCCTCCAGAAGCAATCACTTTATCTGATTTCATTACCGCAAATTTGTTCTGCTTATTGTAGTGATTCATAACACAGACTCATACAATATGATCTCTTTTGTGCTTGACTTCCTTACTTATCATAATGTTTTGGAAATGCATCCATGTGACTGCATATATTAGTACTGATATTCTTTTTATTACTAATAAGTATTCCATTGTGTGGCAATATTACAATTGTGTGTATTGACTCCCATGTTGATGAATATTTAGGTTTTCTCCATTTTGAGGCTATTGCAAATAAGGCTTTTGTGAACATCTGCTTTCAAGTCTTTCTCTGGACATATGTTTTTATTTCTCTTGAATGAATACTGAGCGGTGGGATTGCAAGGGCTTCGACGAGCTGAGTGTGTAACTTTAGAGGAAACTGTGACACAGTTACCAAAGCAATTTGCCGTCCTGAGCAAAATACATGAGAATTCTCCTTGTTCCTTATCCTGATCAATTTTTGGTAGTGTCTATAATTTTGACTTTGGCTATTCCAATAAATATGAGATGTTATTTCATGATTTCATTTGTACCTTGTCAAATTTACTTATTGGCTACTTGTACATCATCTTATAAGTTCCCATTCAAGTCATTTACCAACTTTCTGCTTATACGGTTTTTTGTTGTTGTTGATGATCTGTAGGAGATTATTTTACATATTTTGGATATAAGTGTTGGTCAGATAAATGCATTACAGATATTTCTCCTTAGTCTGTGAATTGGCTATTTCTTTCTTAGTGGCAAAGAGTGGAACATTTAAATTTTGATGAAGATAAAATTATCCATTTTAATAGTTATTTGTGCATGTGTGTATGTGTGTCTTAGAAGCGTTTGCCCTAACAAAGTCATGCTGTATGTTCTGGAAGCCTCTCAAATATATGTTTAAGGGTTTGAATCATTTTAAATGGTTATTATGTATCGAGTGAGAGGTCAAAGTTAAGTTTTTATTCTATACACATATCTAGTAGCACCTTTGTTTAAAAGACCTCGCTGTTTCCAGTGTGTTAGCTGGGCATTTTTGTCAAAAGTCAATTGGCCCTACCTGTGTGTGGTTCTGTGTCTTCACTCTGTTTCACTGAACTTACCACAATACCACACTGTTGTGATGACCATGATGGTTCAGATTTCCTCTTCTTCTCCACGAATTCCAAGGAATCCCAGATTCCTTCCATTTCCATAGATACTCTACTTCTCAGAAAAATCCACAAGGATTATGACTAGGAGTGCTTTGAATCTATAGATCAAGCTGGGGAGTATTGACAGCTTAATAATATTTATTGATCCTAAACTGTTTATAAGAATAAATATTTGTTCTTCAAGACAACGGATATAGCGTATGTCTTCATTGACTCGGGTTCTTTCTCTTAGCAACATATTTAACATAAACCCTAGGTTGTTCATTTTATGTTATAAAATGGCACGTTTTTAAAAAATTGTACTTTCCAATTAGTAAATAGAAATGTCATTGATTTTCATAAATTGACTCTGTATTCCATGATCTCGCCAGATTAATTTAAGAGTTTCTGTAGTTCATTTCTACATGGTTCAGGGGAGTCGTCTATATATGCAAATATGTCTTCTCTGAATAATGACAGTTTTACCTACTTTCCAAGTTTATGCTACTGCTTACCTTTCTTGCTTATTTCATTGGAAAGGACTTCCTGTACAATTTTGAATGAAATTCATGAGAGTAGATAATCCTGTCTTCTCCTGAAATGATGGAGACATCATCTTTGTTTTACATTTAAGGAAGATGCTAGCTGCTGTGTGTGAAGATTCTGTTTTTCAGATGGGTGGGGGTTGAATTTTGCCACTAGCTTTTTCTACACCTATTGAGGTGATGATGGGTTTCTTTTCACACTTCACTCCGTTCACATAGTGAATTACTTTGATAATTTTGAATGCTAAACAAACTTTGTATTTCTTGGTTAAAATCCATCTGTTCATGTATTATCTTCTTACATAAAATTGCATTCAGTTGACTAGTGATTTACTGAGGGCTGTTGCTTTCCCATGTGTGAATTTACTTTTCTTTGATGTTCTTATTCGATTTTGTATCAAGATTATCTTGGTCTCATAAAATTAGTTTTATGTCTACTGTATTTTAGAAGTATTATATTTTCTGAAGAACTTGGCTAAGCTTGATGCTACCTCTTAGATACTTATTTCGGATAGAATCTACCGATGAAGCCACTTGGACTTGGACTTTTGTGAGAAAGTTTTGTGATTAGGAATTCAGTTTCTTAGATAGGTAGAAACAGTCATATTTTTCAATTTCTCCTTGAGTCAGTTGTGACAAATTATGGTTTTCAAGGATGTTGCCCATTTCACCTAAGTTTTCATAACTTATTGTCATAATATTTTATATTATTGTCTTATTGTTTTAAGGTTACATGATTTCTGAAAATTTGCTTTTTATTTTCCGATGTTTATAATACGCATTTTCTATTTGTTTTGTTTATTCTGACTGGGAGCTCATCGACTTCATAATAACTTTAATACCTACTGTATTGTACTGTGTTGTACCGACTATACTGTATACTTACTGTATTATATGTAATATATTATATAAATATATATCACATACATACACATATTTTTAATTTCCATTTTCTATTTCACCAATTTCTGGTGCTAGCATAACTTTTTTCTTCTATCTACTTGGGTTTAATTTGCTCATTTCTTAAAGCCTCTTGAAGTGGAAGCTGAGTTTATTCATTTTACAGCCCTCTTATTCATTAAATAGGCCTTTAAAGCTCTGTTTCTTTTTCTAGACACTGCATCCCCAAATTCTGATAAGATGTGTTTCTTGCTAGGATCGAAATAGTTTGTATTTCCTCTTGTGAGTATCCCTTTGGTGTGTGGGCTAGCTTATTGCTTCATTTATTAATATAATATTGTAATTTATTTCTAACTTAATGCAGTATGGCCAGAAAATATTCTTTGTGAACTCTCCATTTTTAATGTATTGAGCGTTGTTATCTGACCAAGTTAATATTCTATGACCCTTAAAATAGAAACAGATTATACCACGAATGTTTGTAGTGTTC
The DNA here is from genome assembly GCA_028646485.1 of Cryptoprocta ferox. NCBI lineage: Eukaryota > Metazoa > Chordata > Mammalia > Carnivora > Eupleridae > Cryptoprocta > Cryptoprocta ferox. The sequence goes on from CM053567.1 coordinate 2,030,410, forward strand.
TATCAATTACTGGGACAAATGGTTTTAAATCTCCAACCATTTTGTGTGTGTGTGTGTGTTAATGCGTCCTTTTTTATTTTTATTTTTATTTTTATAAATTTTCATTTCATTTATTACATTTTTTAAGATACATACATTTTTGCAACTGTTAATTCTTCCTGATGAACAAAAACTGTTATCATTAATAAGTGTACCTCATTATTTCTTGTAATACTCTTTGTCTTAAAGCTTGAGCTGCCTGGTATCAGTCTTCTCACTCCTATCTTCCTTCGCTCAAAGTTTGCATGGTATGCCTCTTTTCACTCTATTACATGTGGACGATCTGTATCTTTTTAAAGTGTGTTTTTTATAAACAGCATAGACTTAGGTCTAGCTTTCTCATCCAATCTGACAATCCCTGCCTTTCAATAAGAATGTTTCATGCATTTATGCTAATTGCACTTAGGATAGGGTTGGAAATTTATCATGTCGACATGTGTTTTCTGTTTGTCCCAACTTTTCTACATTTCTCCATGTTTCTACTCTTGCTTTATGTTAGTATGCATCCAGTCTACCACTTCTATTGGCTGGTTTGCTGTCTGAACTCTCCTGACCGTGTTATCCTGTCCTCAGCCTCCAGCCGACCAATCTGGTGCACTCAAGGAAGGAAAGTTAGTTGGTGGACAGGAGCAGATTCATAATGCAACTGCGCTGCCTCAGATTTTAATACATCAGGCAAACCCACACCTGGGATATAAAAATTTGCTTTGTTTCTTATTTTATTTGTCTGTGGGAGAGGCTTGTTCTTTCAACAAATGTGCCAAGACGGAAAACAACTGTCAGTCTTGTCTCTCCCAGTCTGAACCACAGACAGAAATAGTTTGAAAAAAGAAAGTGACCAGAAGCTCAAACACCTGTAGGATTGTAACAAAGAATGTGCCACTCATCACTGGTGTCTCAGAAGGAGAAGAGAAAGGGCATGGGGTGAAAGCGTGTTTGAAGAAATGTTGCTTGGAAACTTCCTAAACTTGGCAAAAGACATAAACCAACAGATTGCAGAAGCTGATTGAACCCAAAAATATAAGTCCAAATACATCCCCAACAACGCCCATTGTAGTCTAAGTGATAAAAACTAAAGACCATGAGGAGATGTTGAAATCATCATGACAGAAATGGCGTCTTAGCAGAGGGAAAGAACTCTGAGTGGCAGCGAGCATTGACTGAAATCACCGGGACCAGAAGGAAGTGGCATCACATTTTCAAATAACTTAAAAGAAAAGGCTTCCAAGTCAGCATTTAATCCTGTGAAAATAGTCTTCAGAAATGAAGGGAAAACTAAGACATTCCCCAATGGAGGAAGGCTCAGAATTTGTTGGCAACAGACTTACCACAGAAACATTGTTTAAACAGGAAAGTGATGACACAAGAAGAAATCTTGTACTCTCAGAAAAGAAGAGAGAACACTTGAAAGAACAGCCTGCGTATGTATAAGAGGCTCTCGTTTACCTCTTCAGGTTTCTATGTTATATTTAATAGTTGATATAAAAATGGCAGTGCTGTCTAATGTGATCTTGATGCACAGAGAGGAAATACTTAAGATAATTATCTTATAAATGAGGAAAGGTAAAACAGTATAAAGAAAGATAAGGTCTCTATGTTTTGTTCTAACAGGAAAAAGGTTGACGCGGTAGATTGTGACAAGTTATGTGTGTGACAGTAACCACTGAAGGCTAGACAAAGACATACACACAAATACACTATAGACAAATGGAAATGGGAAACTACAAATGTATTAAAGTAACACAAAGACAGGAAAAAAATAAGGAGATGAAAAATGATAAAACAGGGAAGACAAAAAGAAAACAGGGCATAAAAAAATTTTAAAAACCCACAATTTTTTCTCTGCCAAAGACTCTGAGTAGCATGAAAAAGTGAGCTAGTGGGTAGAGGGAGAGAGGATTTATAAACCACGCATATGATGAAGGACTGACATCCTGACTATACAAAGACATCTCAAAACTCAACATGGAAAAACAAAATGCGATCGGAGAAGTGGCAAAAGAAACAAATAGACATTTTCCTGAAGAGGATAGATGAATGGCGCATCAGCATTTGAAAGATGCTCATTACCAGCTGTTAAGGAAATATGAGAGACAGTGACACGCTGTCACCATACGTCCATCACGACGCTGGAATTAACCCCAGTGCAGTAACATGCGCTGGGGAGGATGCAGAGAAATGGTCTCTCACTCTGCTGGCGGGGAAATGGTTGGACAAGTTCTTAAGAACAACAAACATACACTCCCATATGACCAAGCGATTGTACTCTGGGTTACGTATCCCAGAGAAATGAAAACTGTATCTCCACTAGAATGTATGTGATTGCTCAAGACAGCATTACTTGAATCGCCAAAAACTGAAAACATCCCAAAAAAAGTGAATGGCTAATGAAACCATCACTAGTTCCCACCTGGGAATCCTACTCAGCCAGAAACAGAAGCAAGCTAAGAGAGACGTAGCCACTTGGGCCGATCTCGAGAGCACCGTGCCGAGGGAAAAAGCCATGAGTTGCATTCTCCATGATGCTATTTGTACAACATTCTAGAAATATCAAAATTATAGAAATGAGGACAAAAAGCTAGTGGTTGCCAGTGTTTCAAGATGTTGAAGAGAGGCATAGACATGACTGGAAAGGGGTAGTGAAAGGGGCAGCAGAGGTGAAGTCTTTGTGGTCATGGAATGGTTCTTTACATTGGTTGTGTCAACGGCTTCACGAACCCGCATGTGACAGAATCATGTGCACGCAGTTTGCACCTGTGTCCATTTCCTATTTTGATAAACGCAGTGTCCTTACTTACCACACAATCTGGGGGAGACTAGGTGAGTGTGCATGGGACCTCATTATGCTATCTTTACAACTTCCTATGAATCTATAATTATTCCAAAACAAAAAGCAAAAGGGATATTTAAAAAAAGTAACGTTTATTTATTTTTGAGAGACAGAGAGACAGAGTGTGAGCTGGGGCAGGGGGTAGACACGCAGAATCCGAAGCAGGTTCCAGGCTCTGAGCTGAAGTCAGAGGCTTAACCAACTAAGCCAACGAGGAGCCCAAAAGCAATATGTTTTATAAAATAAATTTTATTTTAACTCTCCAACTATTTTACATAATCCACAAATTCTGACAATACCTAAGCAAAGGATGCTTTAGTGATTATTCATGTAACCTGACCATGTATGACTTACTCATTTGGACATATTTCCCTTATATCAGCTTTTTCCTTATATCAGCCTTGTGGAAAAGGCATGTTATGAATCGTTTATGCTCATATATGGAAATAAGCAGAGAGAACAGAAGGACCTACGTGTACACCATGAGTAGAAGACACACCAAGGCGCGCCTGGGCGGTTTAGCCAGGTGAGTGTCTGACTCTTGGTTCTCAGATCTTGATCTCATGATTTGTGAGACCGAGCCCTGCATCGGGCTCTGAGCTGACAGTGTGGAGCCTGTTTTGGATTCTTTTTCTCCTTCTTTCTCTCAAAACAAATAAATAACCTTAAAAGAAAAACAAAAGACAAAAACAAAACAAAAAAACCTCACCAAGAGGGAAAAGAACAGCATGGGACTAGAGATCTGACACAGCATAATTTGTTTCGAGAATAGCTATGTATTGTTGGCAAATAGGCCAAATGGTGGAAATGGCAGAAAGTTATGTGTGTCAAAACCTGGAAAAAGCCAGAGAAATGAGTTGGGACTAGAGACTGAACACAGCATACCAGTTTAGGAAGCTGGAAGTGTATCTTCATGAGAACAGGGGACATCTGAAAGGGTTTTACCTGACTGGCTTGTGTCTCAGATGAATGTTGTAAGCAGTGCATGGGCTCTGCAGAGTCATTCCCCTCGGCTCCTAGAATCTGGAATCCTGGTGACAGCCTTTGACAGGTGCAGCGACGTGGCAGAGAGGAGGACTCAAATCCAAATGAGCCACGTATTGATTGATAAGAAAGATGCAGCAAAACCTAACCCTCCCCCCCACTGCACCATAACCCTTTGCCTACAGGATGATGTGCCTCGATACTGAAGAACAGAGAAGAGTTGGAGAGAATGACATGGCCTGAGGCCATCACTCCATGGGAGCCCAGAGGGGCCCTTCTCTGTCACCACTCGGCTGTTCTCGGGGGCATGATCCTAAGAAGCAAAAATAAGGCAAACAGGGAAAACAAATGCCCACGCAGCTCAGCAAACTTTCTCATCAAAACCAGTGTTAAGACAAACAGCCCAAATCTTAGGGCAGGAGAGTTTTGTAGCATGAACACAAATGAGCCAGTGCCAGTGTGTGCTTATCTAGTCGGACATGCTGACAACGGTCCCGAATTAGTAAAGCCGCGCTGGACGATCCGTACATTTCTACGTAAGTGTGCCGATGTAAAAAATAAGCACAAACATCTTTATTCAAAACATTAGGTCCTTCACGGTCCTTAGAGACGACGTGCCATTAATTTTCCTAAACACTGGATGTCACTGTTGTAATTTTATAATAAAAAATAATGTATGGAAGAGTTTCCTAATCAATGTTCTCAAAATAGCTAGAGAGATTAATTCATATTTTATATTTTTCATTAAAAAGAAATGTATCCCCTTCAAGAAGTCTGGTTTCTTGGTGGGATTTGCTGTTTTTAAAGACCAAAGAAATGCATACCTTATTCTCTGGGCATGGCTATAAATTATATTTACATAACTCAGTTCTGAAGTCCCCTATTTGGCAATAAGAAATCCATATGGCTCTATAAAGCACGTGGTGAGGAGGCTGTCTGTGAAATCTGAGATCGCCAATAAGACGCTCTTCTCCTGGGCGAGCCCAAAGTAACCCTTGCAGCCAGCGTTACGCGCGTGTAAAATTACAGCGTGGTGTTTCCTCTCGCGTCTCTGTGATGAATGATGTGAGCTAATTGCCTGTCACTTCCTCCCAGCTGGGAAAATAAGTTTATATCACACTGCTGTAATGACAGAAACCGAGCCGACCGGTCCGTGCCAAATTCGGATTGCTTTCTCAGATTTGGAATTCACGTCGGTGCAGAGATTTCTTACAAATACTCAAACTGTCAGAATGTGTCCGCGTCCTGTCATTTGCTGTCTTTGTTAATTGGCTTTTACAGAGCAGAGCGCATTGGTGAGGTGCCCTGTGATAACCAACAGTAGCTGTGAGACAGACACCCAGATGTTTTAAAATCTGCTTTTCATGAAAAGCAATTCTCAAACCCAACATAGTGGAAACAGTCTGGGTGAGCAAGACACGTCCATGTAATTGGCATTTTGATAAGTGTAACTTTTATCAATAGTTATTATATAAGCTACCAGCGTTTGTTATTGTAATAGGAAGACACAGGTCATCACTTTTCTCTCTTTTCACAAGCAGCAAATAGCTGACATCGAGTGTGTACGTAAGACAGCCCCTCAGTAATCACTTGTTGCCAAGGAGGTTAGAAGGCAGCAGGCATAGCCCCAATACAAAGACATTCCTCGGTAAGGAGTACATTTAATACCAAATTTCTCTAAATATTTTGAAACAAAACATATCCATTCTTAAAGGCGCAGTTGGGGTTAGTCTTCACAAAAGTGTCTTTGAGGGGCACCTGGGTGGCTCAGTTGGTTAAGTGTCTGACCCTTGATTTCGGCTCAGGTCATGATCTCATGGTCATGAGTTCGAGCCCTGCCTCAGGCTCTGTGCTGACAGCAAGGAGCCTGCTGGGGATTCTCTCTCTACCTCTCTCTCTGCCCCTCCTCCACTCTCTCTCTTTCTCTCTCTCTCTCAATATAAATAAACTTACAAATAAGTGTCTCCAATCCCACCTTTGAAGGATAATAGATAGACCCTTCAAAAATATTTTAAAAATTACAGTGTGAGCCAACATATAGGGCCAAGGAATGATAGGTCGTCCGGGGCTTTGGTGGGGTCTTGTCTCTGGTTTACAGGACAGGCTGAAGATAGAGATGGAGGAAGGGGTGCCTGGCTGGCTTAGCTGGTACAGGATGTGACTCTTGATCCCTGAGTTGGGAGTTCACGCCCCACGTTGGCGTAGGGCTTACATTAAAAAAAAAAAATGTAAAGAGAGAATGTGGAGGCATCCTGTATAACAGGTAGGGGGCTGGAAAATTCTTGAATATTTTATTTTATTATTTTTAATCATTATTTATTGCTTTTATTTTTGTAATTCTCTGACTGTAGGAAAATAAGTGAGGAGGAAATACTTGTAACATTAATATATGAATGCGTGGATTGCTAGAGACATATTTTTCTCTTGTAGAAGAGAATTATACATTTTCTTGCTCAAATTTGGAAACACTTCTTCCCCAATGTCTGATAAAAATAAGATGATAATTGACATTAGGAGACAGTTGACTGAGATGCTCTCTGCTTCATTATCAGCAATGACTAATTATTAATTTCCTGCTGACTACGGAAGCCTGCAGAATTTAATCATAGTAAAGAGCCAATAATTTCATTTGGACTCACAAATAAGAAGAAAATTGAAAAAAAAAAGCAGTTTTAAAAATGTATCTAACTGTGATAAATAATCCCCACAAATCTCTTCATCGCGGAAAATGGAATCCAGTTACAAAACTCTGTTACTTGCCCAAATCCAACACAGGCCACATCTTCTCTTTTTTCTTTTTTAAACGATAGGTTTGGACTTAAAATAATGCAAAAGCTGTAGTGCTATTAAAATTTGATATGAGTTTTCTTTCATAATAAATGGATATCCTTCACAACATGGCAAGTACCAATTGTTGAGAGAATAAAGCAGTTCTAATTAAATGCAAGTATTTTACATCCGTAAGTATGGAAATGAATCATGCATATTGCATCGTGAATGGCTTGAGTGCCCATTATACTAGGTTGAACTGTAAAATTATCATTTTAAAATACTAATTTATTTTAACAAATTCTTAAAATTTCCACATTCAGATGTAAAAAGTCTGTTTTTGTTTTAACCAGTTTTATATTTTAAGTACATAAGATAATGGAGGACCCCGTATCTATGAAGTGAAATGGAATTTCATCTTTACTTCTTTAGGAAGTGTTTGTTTTAGTGGATTTTTGTGAATAAGCATATTATTGTGATGCAACGTGGAATGAATGACATGAACCCCCATTTAGTTATAATGATGTTTACAGCAAATTGCTTTTCCGTTCCCCAAATATTTTATCACAACCAGTGTACAATTTTAAAATTAACCTTTTTCTGAGTTGGTTTTTACTTGCGTTTTGTACCTTGCTGGCAACTGAAAATGTTAATGAAAAATAAAATTAAATGGGAAATTAAACTGGGAGAGGAAAACAACAGAATTTATGGGTAATATGGAAAAGAATTCATTCACTTTTACATGATTAAAGTTGTTATCTGAAAAGTCCAGAATTTGATCAACTGAGACAGTTTTTCCTGTTGGGTTCTCCTTTGACTGAGACATTTACCAATATATTTAAAAACAGTATAAGCATTTTCAAGTGCACACAAAATGTTAGATCTGTACTTGTGGCCACATATCAACCATATAGATTCAAATTATCAAGTTCCATCATTGCCACCTCATCTAATCCTTTTTGTTCTGCTTACGTTTTGCAGTTGTCAAAGCAAATCCCAGACACTGAGCCACGTCACTCCTACATACTTCTGTTTATGTTTATAATGTTAGGAACATTCTCAGGGTGCCTGAGGGGCTCAGTCAATGAAGCATCCGACTTTGGCTCAGGTCATGATATCACAGTTTGTGGGTTCAAGCCCCGCATTGGGCTCTGTGCTGACAGCTCAGAGCCTGGAGCCTGCTTTCGATTCTGTGTCTCCCTGTCTCTTTGCCCCTGCCCTCTTGAGCTCTGTCTCTCTTTCTCTCAAAAATAAACATTAAAAAATTTGAAACAATTAGAAACATTCTCATTTATAACCAAAATGCTCTCGCCATCCCTAACTAAAACAAGAGTTCATTGAAATCAGCACATATGTAGATCATTCTCTCATTTTTCTGACTCTCTCAAAATTGGCGGTTGGTTTGAATCGGTGTCTAAACAAGGAGGGCACGTTATGTCTGGGTCTCCGAAACCTTTTTAACCTTTTAAACCTTTTTAACATAGAGTGTACATCCACATGAGCAACCACCTTCACTGTGGACAACATCAAGTCCATTATGTTTATTTTATTTTATTTTATTTTATTGTTTAAGTGTATTTATCTTTAGTTATCTGTCCATCCAATGAGGAGCTCGAACTCATGACACCAAGATCAAGAGTCGCATACTGTTCAGACTGAGCCAGCCAGGTGCCCCAGTCTGTTGTTTTTTAGAATATCCCTCATTCTAACAAAACAAACTAGCAAAGGGAAAAGAGAGAGAGAGAGAAAGTGAGAGAGACAAATAAAGAAACAGACTCTTAACTCCAGAGAACACTCTGATGGCTTCCAGAGGGGAGATGGGTGGGGGGATCGGGAAATAGGTGATGGAGATGAAGGGGGGCACTTGTGACGAGCACCAGGAGATGTGTGCAAGTGTCAAATCACTATGTTGTACACCTGAAACTGATACTACACTGTATGCTAACTATAACAGAATTGTTTTTAAAAGAATATCCCTCATTCTGTGATGTCTACTGACTTTTGCTGATATTTTTTTAAGTTTACTTTTTTCTTGGGAGAGACAGAGAAAACATGCGTGAGAGAGCATGGGGAGGGGCAGAGAGAGGAGGAGAGAATCTTAAGCAGGCTCCTTGCTATCGGCTCAGAACCCGACTCCGGGGCTGGATCTCATGAAACCATGAGATCATGACCTGAGCTGAACTCAAGAGTCAGAAGCTTATCTGACTGAGCCACCCAGGCACCCCATCTGCTTATATTTTTAAAAATTTGTTCTTTATGACTCGATTCCCTACACTAGAAGTCAGCTCTTTAAGGACTTGGTTAAATTTCATGGATGGTGCTGTGTCCCTTCTATTGCAAGATGACAGAGATACCTACTGTCTGACTGGCCCATTTCTAGAGATACTAAGTTTTATCCATTGGCTCAAGCATTGGCGGCACAGTCTCTCAACTGAGGGGTTGTCGTGTATGGGGGTCACTTTCAGAGGAGCCAAAGAGAGAAAAGGTCACTCTGGTTCCCACCAGGGACTGTAAATGTGGAAGGAGACAAGGGACCCCAACAGACATGTTTGCATTTCATGTTAACCATTTACACTGCTAGTCCTTTGATCTCCATGTGCATGTCCTACCTTTGCAATTCAAAGAATGGAATATCTCAAAGTTAATATATCTTTTTCTCTCCACTGGGTTTCCATGGTCTTACCAAGCAGCATATGCAAACCGAAATGGCATCCAAACACCTGCTTTCGGACTCAAAACTGATTCCTTCCAGAGCGGGTCATGTTTTCATTAATAAAACACAGCTTTGTTTACCTTGCTATTTCTCATTAGGAGTCGAAAATTATGTGTGTGACATAGTGCAAAGAGCTTGTTCTAGGAATGTGAGATCTATTGGAACTGGTGTTGGAAGAGACCGGCTCTGGGGTTTGGCTTTTCATCTCTACAAGCTGGTAGAATGATGGGTGGACTGTGATCCTCTCTGAGTATGTGACGTTTAAATGCCTGTTGCTCAACAGATATAAATTCTTTTTTCCTTTTCACGCTGTGTGACTATGTCTAGCTAAGCTTGTCAAGGGAATCTTCGAGATCTAGTTTCTTCCGCCAACACTCATATAATTCATTGGATCCCATAAATAACATTATTCAAAAGCACCTGTTTCTCCTGACACCACTTCATGTGGCTTTACAATACTTTCATTTGTTTCCCCCACCTACCTACAGACACTCCCAATTACAGTAGTGTACAGAAAACACACACACACACACACACACACACACACACGTCTCTACAGAAGCTGATGCTAGCAATGGTCTTGAGGGATATGGATACAGCATAAAACCTGTTCCCTTCCCTCCATGGGTAAGATAGATTTACCTTGGTTCCACTTCACAAATCTCTTTCAAATGGACATTAGCCCCAGAAGTAAAAATTACTCCATTCGCTCTTCTCTCAGCCCAGAGGCTCTTGCCTCTTCAACCAGAAAATTGTCAGGAAGTGGCTGACTCCAAAATGGGAACGAAGGTGGTCTGTATTTTGGATTGCTCTGATACTATTTGTCCTGAAAGTGGCACACATCCCAGATGGGTTAGAACTACCTCGAATGGAACGAGGACACAGTAAGGGACGAATAGCCAGCTGAGAGGAGACAAAACAGAGGAATCTGCCTTCAACATCAGGCTGTCTTTTTTTTTTTTAGTTAGATTTTGGATTTTGAACTAAAGGAAGGCAAACAAGCAAGAACACACGCCGCGTACCAAATCTCGAATCTCAAATTCTGCCACCATATTTTGCCATGTAAAGTCAGCAACCGCACGAGTGTTATCATGGAGAGTCGAAACTGAACTTAGCATCAGATTTTTCACACCACGATACATGCTTTTGTCTCCAAAAGGTCTAGTGCAATTTCGAAGTGTTTGGCTTTTCATAAGAAAAAAATGGAAGGACTCCAGTCTTGCTTCTGCTTCTGCCTTTTCTCTGTGCCTCTAAACGAGGCAGATTTCTTGGCAATCCAATGATCTCTGTTCCCATCTATGAATCAGAGACAATAATTGTCCAACTTTATGATACTTTGTGTGGTGTTAAGTTACACAAGCCACGGACAGTCCTCCGAAAATGCTAAATACCCGAATTACATTTGCCAGTGGAATGATTGTCAGTGAAGTGGCATTTGAAGGCGTGTGTGAAAATGTGCAGGGACTCTGGGGGCATTCCCGTGTCTACACAGGCAACAGCAAGCATCATGTCACTCAATTTCTGTGCTTGACTTGAGACATGAAAATAATCCATCCTCGGAAAGAGACGTTGCAGCCGGCAATCTGTAATCAGTTGTCAGACCCAGGACAACTTTTTCGGAGGGAATGAAAGAATTGTGTGCCCACAGATCCCCTCTCTCCTCTTCATCACATGCATGGGTGTAAAATGACTGAACTCCCAGCTGCCACAGGCTGATTGATTAAAAAGCACCACTAACTGCATAACCCGGAGTCCTTGTTCTCAGGGGTTTGGGGCTGTTAGTTTGTGGTGGGAAACTTTTACCTATGGCTACTTTCTTAGAAGGGGGGATCGATGTTTGGGAGGCTGCAAACCTTCGGTGTTAAGAGGAGTTCAGTCCTGGAGACCTCACGCCCAGCATGGGGACTAGTCCGTGATAACGTATCGTAGCCTTGAAATTAGCTCGGAGAGGAGTTCTCCTGGGTCAAAAACACCATAAAATGGTAACGATGTGAGGGGTTGGCTATGCCAACTAGGTTGATTATATAATCACTTTACAGTGTGGACGTATATTCTCACACCGCATTGTACAAGCTTAATACATATACATATATATCATATATATGTATATATCTACATAGATATATATAAATTTATTTGTCAATCCTACTGCAATAAAGCTGGAAAAAAATCATTAAGAACATCATTCTGCACAAGGGGGTGGGGTCTGTCGTCTGTAGAACTGCACCTGTACGTCCAACACATGTGACCCTGTTGTCACGTGCAAAGGCTGGACTACGGCACATTCCTGTTTGTCATATTCCATGTGCAGCGGCACAGCCCAGGGATTTAGAAAACAGGACGGACTGGGTACGGGGCACCTTCTGGTCTCTGCAGATAACAAAAAGACAGTGTTTTCTCTGCCTATACGAAAAGGCTAAGGTCCCTAGGCCACAGGGCAAGTCACATGGACTTTGTGGATGGAGAATTGGGGTGTTTGTCAGCTGACGGGGACAGGCAGTGGGGGGGACAGGTTTGGGGCCTCCCCATGGGGGGAGGGACTGGCCCAGGCCCGGGCGTGCAAGGCCGTGGAGCGGAGGGTCCCTGAGTAAGAACCGTGTCCTGAGAGCCAGCAGGAGGGCCCTGCAGGTGTGTGCAGCCTCTCCTGACTCTCCCGGGTCCCAGGCAGGGGTGTCGGAGGAAGAGCTTGGGGCAGAAGTCACAGCTGAAATGAAGGTCTCAGCTGGGCTCTGTGGGTCACTGTCCCCCAGCCCTAGCCACCAAGGCTGACAATGTGCCACCAAAACTGGAAGGGCACTAGACATTGTCATCCTCCTGGAAGAGAGGGGCCTTGGGAGAGACATGTTTACGAGGACAGATAAAGGGATTTGAAAAACCCTTTGTCCAGAGCCATAAGCCAAACCCACTTTGGCTGCCCTCACATGCAGGCCCCCTGCAGGTCACTGAAAGAGGGCCCGTCCTCCAGTGTAGCCACGAGGACACTGACGCCCCTCCCCTGTTCCCCAGAGCCTGTCACGGCTCCATCGTTGCCACCCCAGTGCAGAGGGAGGTTTGTCAAACGCTGTCCCCAGGGATGCAGGCTGATACAGGCAAATATTTTCTCTTCCGTGCTGTGACGCAGGCATGCAGAAATGCTTGTCTTACATTTCAGGAAAATCCAAATGACCCCACAGTGCAGCCTTTTTAAACCTAGAGACACTGGGCTAGGCTTTAGAACGCAGATGAACCCCAGTGTCACGACAGCGTGTCTGGTCGTGTCTGCTGAAGGGGCATCGAGTGAAGGCACGGCTGGCGTTGAGCGCTCCAGGTGGTCTGTGACCCCAGAACATTGGGACAGACCACGGCCAGCGTGCAGACGCCGTGGGCCGTCTACAGTGACCCATTTCCCAGGTGGTGAGAGACAAAGGCAGCCCCTGATGATTAACAGCGATCATTTACTCCAATATCCATTTACGTGCTCACACGTAGGGCGAAGTAGGGAAGCGTATGGAGTGATCTGACAACCGTTGCGTCCTGCTGTGCGGTGACACACTGCGTGTTTTAGTTCCTGTAAACCTCGCATTGGCGAGCGGCCCTTAGACATGTGCGGGCACCGGGCAGCGGGCGCAGGGCCCAGAGGCCTCAGGGCCCAGAGCACCTGCAGTCCGCGCGCGATGGCAGAGCCCACTTGCTCCTCAACCGTTGTCCATAGTGGTCAGAGCGCGCGGATCAATGAATTAAAAGTGGAAACCAGCGAACCCCGCCCATTGGAACTGTTAGACGCCGCCTGCCAGAGTCACGGGCACCGTCCTATGCGCACGACAGCCTTATTCAACAGGTGCAGAAAATCTTTAGTTAAAACTGGATTAGATTAGAAGATGAGGTTTCCTTTATCTCTGGTTGCAATTACGCTATCAGACATTTTCAACCTAGTGCTGGGGCCTCCGTCTAACCACAACTGAGGCCATGGAGCATGATTCTCATCCGTGATTTTCCAGAAGTCATTTCAATCTTTCCTTTAATCTTTTCTTCTGATTACAACCCTTTCCCCTCCACTTTGTGAATCATTTATTTGACATATAAATACAAATACGTAAATTTAAGTGGCATTAGTTGGAGGAGATGACACACATATGCAGAAAGCTAACATGGGAATATTCTGATTGCAGATATAAAGACAAAAGAAAGCAGCCTCGTGAAGGGCGTCACAGCAAGTCATCCCTGTCCCTGTCTGTCTGCCTTTACCATTTGACCTGTACTCAACCTGATGTGTGGGGCCTTAGCTCATTACAGGCGATTCAAGAGAAACAGTTCTAATTTTTTTTTTAAGTTTAGTTATTTATTTAGAGAGAGAGAGAGAGAGACAATTTATTTAGAGACAGAGAGAGAGAGAGGAAGAGAGAGAGTGGATCTCAGGCAGGCTCCACGCTGTCAGCAGGAAGCCTGTAGCAGGGCTCAAACTCACGAACCGTGAGATCATGACCTGAGCCACCCTGGCACCCTGATAGCTTGGTTTTGAATTGAATATTCTTATTAGAATTTTGACTCTTTGGTATTTGTTTCCGTGTGGTTTAGTATCCAATCAGACAAGCTTTTGTTAAGATTACATTAGAGGATTCTATTTGTTTTCAGAAAAACTTAGGGAAATATCACTAAAAGTGGAAAAAGATAAAAACCAATTTTTAAAGGCACCGGGGAGGTAAAATGGACCTGATCAGTCTGTGTATATTTCATGGAGAATATTGAGTTAAAATTCTAAACGATCCTTTCAGGATGCAGATCATCAGAGTGGAACAGGAGTTCAGGAGGTGCAAGCTTTTGAAATTAATCCCATTTTCTGGGCCCCAGATCCATCCATGTAAATCACAAACCTGATAATGCAGAAAACTCACCCTCGTATCTGCTTTAGATCCCAGAATTTAGCAATTTGTGATAGCTTCTGTGCTAAGAACAAAAGTTCGTGATAGTGGGCATCACAAACACTTTGTAAGGAAAGGCTAGTTTTGCATTTCACGAAAGTAGCATCAGATAAGGAAGCCTCTCTCTAATTAAAAATGACGGTGGTCACATAGGGAGGTCACTGTGGAAATTGTTCCACATCTATTACTTGACCAGAGTGAGGACACTCGCTCTCCTGTCTGAGGTCGAACAGTGGATACAGCAAGTATTATTTTCCGCTTCTGTTAAATCTCGGCCTGGTGAAGTGCTTACTGGGCAGGTCCTGGGGAGCAGTGCAAAATGCAGCCACTTCCGTGCTGATTCAGAGCCACCCCGGCTCAGAGTCCCTCATCCAGAAGGTTCCAATCGTGAGCTGCACTGACAAGATCAGGTTGGGATACGTCCGGCCATCATTCTTCTGTAACCTCTGAGCTGAGGCAGTCACCCGCCTGAAAATTATTTGAACTCGTTTAAAAAAAATAAATGAAATGAAAACAGGAGTTAACATGCTTCTCTCAGGTATTACTTGCCCCACTATCCAAAGTACCCAGGGACCTTTCAGATAAATCTGAAACCTACCGACCCATTCACATAAACCAGATGGATTTGCATAAGTGGGCGGTCCTCATGTTAACCCCTCCCAGAAATATACACATTTACTGTTTCCTCCAGTAAAACCTATTTCTGCCTTTGTGCTAGAAGAAGATCCACAGTTACTGTGTCAACGAAAACCTGGGATTCATTTTTTAAAATGATTTATTTTAATCTTCCTAATTTCAATGGAGACTGTAAAATAAAGAAAGATCTGCAGATAGCTGAATGGCTTTTGAGAAAAAGAAAGAAAGACTAAGAAAGAAATAAACAATAAAGAAGGAAGGAAGGAAGGAAACAAGGGAGGAAAGAAAGAAGGAAGGGAGAGAGAGAAGAAAGAGAGAGAGAGAGAAAGGAAGGAAGGAAGAGAAAATTTCAAAAGGCAATGAGATTCTTAAGCAGAAGGAATCACGGCAGATGGATCCGAGTTTCCTGTGTAACAGAGGGACTGATGTGCAGAACAAATGTTTTGGATCAAGGCTGGCGTGAAAACCACAGGAGGTGCCCATGGCAGCGTGGGCTGGTGGAGAGGCGGCAGGGAGAGGGCCGGACGCCAGAGGAAGGCACAGTGAGGAAGACGACGGCCCCCTTGCTATCCCTGCTCCAGAATCGCAGCTGGGGGGCCTGGCCCACTTCCAGGGCAGGCCAGTCCCGCTGTGGGTAATTCTGGGCTGTGAGTCATGCTGACTGTCGCTGTGGCTACCCCACCTGTTTTCCCAACACCTGCTGGAGTCACAGTTTTCTGATATGTCCACCGTGACTTCATGAGGAGCACAACAGGGCCCAGATCAGCACCTAAGTAGGGCTCCAGGAAAAAGACAGAACACAGAGGACATGGATAAGGGGCATAGGCACGGGTGCGCAGGGACTGGAGCGAGGAGAGTGGCCACCCTGCTGGGCCGCATCGATAGTGAGGCAGGCGCTGAACGCTGGGAGGGCAACACGGGGAAGCTCCAGGGTGGGAGTTGGAAGGTGCACTGAGCAATTGTCCAAGGAAAGCCAAGGCTTGGAAAGAGTGAGCCAGAGAATGCCGGGATTTTGAGGACTTCGGGAGAATGGGAAATGGCTTTAGGTGTCCCTGCCCATGGGAAAGTGACATTACATTAATAGCTGCACAATGACAGACTTCAAATCCAGAGTCATAAAGGGTCTGGGGGCAGATGATGGAAAGGGCTGGTGAGGTCTGAGAGCTCTCAGTGCGTGAACAGGAAGCATGCCTGGAGAATGTAAGCACATTCCTGGTTCAAGGGCAGGCCCAGTGCTCTCTGAGAGGAAGCGAAAACCTGATGACAGACACTGAGTTGGAAGAGGAAGATGGTGGCATCATCCTGTCTTCAAATGATAGTATGTAAATCGATCTGTGTATCGTCCACAAAATGTAGTTAATCCCTCTCTCTTTAGAGGCATTTCTAGTGGTCCGGAATTGTCGCTTAGATGCTTTTTACTCCCCCCTTTTTGAGTCATGCAGAGCAGTCTTTTCAGGTAAATAGAAAGCATTTATTAATTCCTAGGTATCTTATCTCTAAACTGGCTACAGCAGGTCCCGACTTGAAGTGATCTGTGACCCGTAGGTCACGTGTGATTAGGAGATCTTCTTTCCTAGGGAGACAAGAGGGTGACTTAGAGCCAGTGTAGACACCGAAGGGGAAAAAAGAATTATAACTTGTTGAACATAACAGCGAATCACTGAAATAGGATTTTTGTTAATCTAAATGGATGACTCTCCAAAGCCCAAAGATGTTGGCAACACGGGGTTCTGGGGTGAAATACCAATGCTCCCAAAGCTCCGCTTTCTCGTCGCTAACCTGCACTGACGCAGTCTGTAAGGCGGAAACCGTACACACTAACAGGCAGTCCAGCACAGGCCCAGGGCAGAAGGCCACCTGTTCCAGACCTGCTCTGTGTAGAGGCACCCACAGTACCTCCCTAGACAGGGGCTCAGGGGCACCCCTGCGGGAAAGCGGGTATTTAACTTGAAACCTGAAAGATCATGATGTTTTACCAGAAATGTTGGCAAAATCTGTGGGAAAAGAGGGAGTGAAATTCTTTTGAACTGGGGGACTATCCTGGACACTAATTTGCAAGTGAGAGAGCAGAAGTCCTATGAAAAGAATTTAAAAAGTCAAATGTCGTTGAAATGAATCGTGTGGTGAAAATGAGGTTCTCTTATCTAATCCAAAAGGAGGGGCTATGACAGGATCTTAAGTAAGTGGCCCTGTATTTAGTCATCTTTGCTTTTGAATGGAACTTTAGGCAAGTCACTCGACCTATGCGAGCCTGCTTTTCCTGGCCACTGAGTTAGGGGCAAAGATGGTAAAATGGGATCCACAGTACATAACTGGAACATCACATGGGTGCTGAATGTGATCATGTGCAAGGTATTCTCCTTGCTGGTGGTTTTTGTCATCATCTTTCTGGTTGCAGGACACCATGGATAAGTCTTAAGGAACAGAAATGGAAAAGAACTAAAAACCCTAATCTTGGTTGTATTGAGACTGCGGGGAAGCAAAACAAGGCAACGGATGTTTCCAATGGGGAGACCAGTGAGGTGGTGGAGTATGACCCCAGGAGAACATTCCAGGGGGGTCTCACAAAACAGGGCCCATGCTTTTAGTTAGGCACAGGAATCTATCATTGGACCAAAGGCGCCATATTGTTTGTGAGATGATGTTGTGAGTCTCAGCGGTGGTATTTCTGTTGCCATCCTTCAAAGACCACAGTTCCATGAGTGCTGATCATTTCACGAGACGTGTTTCAGGGGAAACATTATTTGTTTCTTTCTTTGCATCACAATGAAATTCCATTCTTTACTTAAATATATTTTCTGCCCATGCTTTTTCTAGCTGGCTTCCTAACTGTTCTTTCAGTGTGGTGATGGGGACTGTTTTCATGAAACACTATTATCATAGGTGATTCATCTCATATCCATTTCTTTTTAACAATGTTATTTTGACTAAACATCATCATCCATAATATTTTAAAGGTAAATAAATAGTTTTGTTTCTTCTCTTTTTTAAGCCCAAAGGAGTAGATCATTTCTTTTTTTTTTAAGTTTATTTATTTATTTTGAGAGAGAAAAAGAACACGGATGAAGAGGAGAGGAGCAGAGAGAGAAGGAGAGAGAGAATCCCAAGCAGGCTCCATGCTGACAGTGTGGAGCCTGATGTGGGGCTTGAACTCATGAGGCCATGAGATCATAACCTGAGCCAAAACCAAGAGTCACATGCTTAAACGACTGAGCCACTGAGGCACCCCAGGAGTAGATAATTTCTTACAGTTCCATGACAAGATCACATAAAAGAGTTGTCAAATGACCGAAAGTAAATGGTAGCGAACAGTGATTTATTGGGTTTGTAGCTACTTTAAAACAGATGTTTTCCCCAGCAGATTTGAATATGGGGGATGATTTCTTTTTTTTCAACTTAATCCGCTAAGTAGATATTTCGTGAAGATGGCTGAATATTCAGTGTGAAATTGAGGAGAAATGCATGGGCTGGAAATACACATCTGGATGACATCATTAGATCGCAAGGAAAAGCACGAGGCTGGGAGGGTCAGCAAGAGAGTGTGGACGGAGGGGAGAGAAAGGGCGGCATCCATCCGTGCTGCTGTGTGTGGTTGTGTGTAACTGGGATTCTTCCCTTCGCACTGCTCCAGCTGCACCATGCTCTGCAGTGTGACAGCGTCCCATTAATTCATACTGAGAGACACATGTCTTCTATTATTGTGGTTCAAAAAGAATGGTGCTGTATACGTGCCCATGCAGCCTGGTGCACACACAAGGCGTCTTGCATTATGCACATATGTAGAGCACATCTGTATTAGTTTTCCTAGGACGTCTGTGCCGGACGGAAATGCTGGTCACAGAGTATGAATAACTTAAGAATGTCCAGAAGCAGAAAATAATTATGTTTGTACCATTATGAAACTCAAAAAGAGAGTATAAAAACATAGAGTTGTTTTCATGAAAGTTGGGTGAATCTGGCAGCAAAAGCAAGTCAGGGCTCTTTGGGGTTCCCTGTAGCCCCCTCCCTGGGAGCCTGCACATGTTTCCCTGGAAAAACAGAAATGTGTGTGATGAGGGGGTTTCTCCCCAGCCTTCACAGTCCTTACTATATGGCATGATTCCTATATTATTAAATTATATACTATATGAGTGTTATCACACCGTACATTGCTGTATTATATGTGGAAGTCTTATGTACGCGACCATGTAAAAGTGTTCTTAATTCTAATTTTTCAGATCTTCCATGCATGTAATCATGTCACTAGAGAATGACATTTTGTTCTTCCTTTCTAAGCTGTGCCTTTTGGGTTTCGTGCTTGTTTCTCTCGGCTTTCTGCACTGGCCAGAAAGCTCACTGTGGTTTTCAGAAGAGCTGGTGATAGGGGCGTTCTTGCCTATAGCTGCTTTCAAAAGAAATGATTTTCAAGTTCACCATGGATGTTTGCTGTCTGCTGTTTCCAAAGAGCCTCCCTATCATATTACAAAAGTTATGTCCTATTTGTTGCCATTCAGCTAACAATATTTCTATAGTCAATCTCTATATTTTTGGTAACTGGAATGTTCAGAAACATATTTTTATAATTTCAAAACATATGGGACATTTATAGGATTTTTTGGTTATTTCTCTTCTAGTTCAATTGCTGATCATTAAAAGAACGAATTTTTCCCTTTACCTAAGTTAAATCTTATATAGAAGGCCAGTGACAAGAAAAATAGGTACAATTATGGAGAAAGGATTGAGTTTATATATTCATTATCACTGAGCTAGGAAGGAAGAAGCTATCTCATTAACATTCTGGGAGAGGATCTGTTTGTTTTTATTTTTTTTCTAGACCCTGGGCTTTATTTATAGGTCACTTCTATGTTTCCTACATTCACAGTTTGTATTTATAGGAAAGTCAGTAATGTCCGCCAATGCGAGGAGAAACCTGAAATGCTATTTCATAAAGATTAGAGATCATCATAGGTTCAATTGGTTTTATCTTAAAGCCAAACTTTTAGCTGCATTGAACACAAATGACACGATGTGTTCCGTAGTCCCCCACAATTTTCATTCAAAAGGCTAATATTTCATAGAAATAAAGAGGGACGAGAGATTTAAGATCTACTATAAATGTATACTCTTAATTATCTTTAACCATTTTTTAAACAAGATAAAACTATCAGATGAATTGCACTGAACTATTATAAATCTGGAAAACTGTTTTCCAAAAATAATAGTTTTATTCTTCAGTGACCTTATTGTTACTTCCCTCTATTTTTGGTAATATATTGAGAATAACACTTAATTATTTTAAAGAAATTAAGAGAGTTGTTCACCTCACTCTAAGTTCTAATAAGGAAAAACTGCAAAAAATCAGAAATATTTATTGACAACCTGCAAGTAAGCCTAATAATGATATGGAGCTAAAGTCATGAACAGATTAAAATCAGGACTAAAATCAAAGACACACAATTCTATAAAATACATGGTTTCTACTCTATTCTCAAGGGAGCTAAATGACATGGAGTACACTCCATTTTTTTTCTTTTTTTAAGTTTATTTATTTTGAGAGAAAGAGAGAGAAAAGAGGGGCAGAGGGAAAGAGAGAGAGAGAGAGAGAGAATCAATGCAGAGCCTGACATGGGGCTCCACCCCACAACCCTGGGATTATGACCTGAGCTGAAATCAACAGTCAGACGTTCAATCGACTGAGCCACCCAGGTGACCCAAGAACACTCTATTTTCGAAGAATAATATTTTCTCTGGGACCCAGTAAACTACTTCCCAGGATGAGATACTGTCCCTTCCTCTGGAAAAAATATTATTTTATTTAGGCTAAAAGTAATACAAACTTTTCTCCATGTATCTTCATGCATTCTTCACGCTATTATGAAAACAGGGAGAGAGGAAAAATCAAAATGAGAATTCTAAGGGACATACTTTCTAAAACCTAAAATTCATGCTTCTTAAAATTGAATTTGGTCAATAATTTTTCAGTCATATGACCCCTTTGATCTAATAATCTGTGATCTAATTTTATTTATTCATCTGAAGTCACCTCTCCACCCAATGTGGGGTTGACCTAGAGACCCTGAGATCAAGAGTCACACGTGCCTCGGGCGGACCCAGCCAGGCACCCCAAGTGCTTGAGTGTTTTAAATATATTAGTCTAGGGGCTCAGTCAATTAAGCGTCTGACTCTGGATTTCGGCTCAGATCATGATCTTGTGGTTCATGAGACGGAGCCTCATGTCGAGCTCTGCCCTGACAGCACGGAGCTTGCTTGGGAGTGTCTCTCTCTCTCTCTCTCTCTCTATCTCTCTCTCTCCCTCTCTCTTCCCCTCCCTGCCTCTCTCTCTCTCCTTTTCTCTCTCTCTCTCAAAATAATTAATAAAATAAACTTTAAAAATGTTAGTCTTTCAAACATAAGGAGTATAGCTATGTCTTCACAGAACACATTGGCAGCATGACCCACTCTCCCCACAGGACTGTCCCCCAGCCCCTAGAAGGTGTGAGTGTTGAGTGACATGCTCTGGAGACTGGTGACAAGAGGAAATAATCCTGATATCAGATAGGGAAAGCAACATAGCACTTTGATTTAAAGATTACTGCATCGATTCGAATTTCCTACAGGGCCTGCCTGCGCTCTGAGGTGAACAAGCTAATGGGCATCAGTTTCTCTCTGTCATATGTCAGAGGCTGCTGGCCGCCCTGGTGGCTTGACTTTCACCTACTTCTTTCCTTTCTGGTACCGTCTCTACTTCATAGAGTGAATACAGACTGATCTCCTTGAATAGACATGACCTACAGTCTGATTTCTCTCATCGTTTTCTGGAACATGCCATCACACAAATGTACCTTCCTTAACACACCTGTGGTCTGATCTTTCCTATGACTGGAACGTATTGACTTTCACTGGGTTTTGGTCCTTGTAAGTGCCACGTTCTGGAACACACACCTACATACACGTCGTGGGCTTTCATCTCCACGGTTACGTTACGTTTCCTACTGTGAACACTGTGATCGTTTTGGCAACAATCAGTAACGGTTCTTCAGAAGAATCTGGCTAAGAAAAACAAAGATATCGATTGTGATACCAGGAGTGTTACATTGGACTCAGGCAAGCATCTGCCTGACTATGTTCTGCTTCTGATAGAGGCATCCAGAGAGACTCCGAAATGGAATCATTGCTTTATTGACTTTTCAAGTTGTGATCATGAGACAAGCGTTGTCCGGGATGTCAAAAAGACCCCTCGCTCATGGGTCAGCTGAAATGTCAGTTTTCCTACTGACTTACATCCATTCCAGAGTAGTGCAGACTTAAAAATCTGGAAAACATTTCAGAGACCTTCTGGAATGATAGATAAAGTCATTTAATATTTAAACGGTGAGTCAAAAGCGCTTTGTATTATGATGCAACAAGCTATATACAAATAAACATTGGTTGGGATTATTAAAACTCTTCATTAAGATTCCAGTTGAGGAATCACTCAGAAACTTGTGCCTTCTGGGAAGAATATTGTTTTTACACACAATCAATTTTTCTGTATTTTGATCGACAGAATCAATAGCTACCAACTGGGAAGTGCGGCCCGACCACCAAACCATCAGCTCTTTATACAGAGCCTCTTGATTCAAAATAATATTTCTAAGCCCATGTTTTATAAATCCCTACTCTATTTTTCCCAAGCTCACCAATGTTTTTCCCAGAGCAGTCTAGCTCTCAATACCAGGACTGTGCAGAAGACACCCCCTGACTTCCAGCTGTCATGGCCTGTGATAATTCTACCATTCAAGGCAAGATCCAGGTCCTTAAAATCTTGCTTTGATTACATTCGCCTCACTTTTAGAGTTTGGCTTAAAAAAAATCTGCCTGTTTATATGGCTAAAAATCATCCTTGAAAGTAGTGGGAATACTTCATGACTTTTCTTATTGCTTCTACAAATCTTCTAAAATTAGTATTCCTTTATTTGGGAAATGAGTATGTATGTTTACATATAAATAGAATATATTTATATATAACATAGACATATCACATGTATATATCATATGTGTATCTAGAGCTTATATATGTAGAATCTATACATCTACACAAAAAAGTACATGGCAAATATATATATATATATATAGTATACAAAAGTTTTCCGTGGTCACAGCTTAAAGATGGTAAGGAATGACTACACACATCACCTTAATCAACTTTACTTTTGAGTTTCTCAGAGATTAATAGGTTTTCCTAGAACTATAAGATTGCCTTGCTGACTTTTTATGCTGCATTTAGAGAAGGCAGAGTTCTCAAAAGAAACAGGCTAGAAGCACATTAATTTGTAAGGCAATTTTTAAAGCTATTTTTTAATTTTAAAAATAAATTATCATTCACTGTGAATTACGCCAGCATAAATGACAACTATTAAGAATTACTATGATAGGCAAAGAGCACTTACATTATTTTTCTGCAAAGATTTAGCTTCTTTTCAAAGCACCTAAATGTTCGAAGTATCGGAGGGGGACAAGCTGATTTTAATTTAGTATTGAAATCAATTCATTCTTGGTTTAGTTTAACATCTCTTTCTAGATATATCCCCTGTATGTAATAGAATGTTTCTGCAAGTATTATAATTTATTATACCACCAAATATACTGTTCAGTTTCTTCTCATAGTTCAGTAATTAGTGTCTGAACAGAGTTAGCCTGAGCAAACATCATAAATTCTTGAATCGGTTCTAGAATTTCTGTGTAAAAACAGCCAGGAAGACCTTTGAATGTTGCAAGGTCCTTAGCGATGTGATTAGATTCAAACAAAGGCAGGATCATGCATTATCTTCAGAACTAGACCATCTCATTCTCTAAAGCCCAGGAATTAATTCCAATCTCCCAGTGATGTTTATGTTGTCAGCAAGAGTTCAGAATGTATTCCAGGGGACTTTGGAGTAATTGCCTTCGTACAATTGAATATGACCTTAGTCCTGACGCACAGTGGTCAGTCAACTCAGCTAGTGATTACTACCCAGCTGTACCCAACCCCATATTTATACTCTTCCAACGTACTTGAGCATAAAAAGGTATTTCAATCAGAATTATTCTTCCTTTCAGGAGGCAAGGAATATCATTATTTTCTATTACTATTTTACTCTACATTTTATCCACAAGACATTATACATACAATGTGTTCTAAACTAGATGAGTCAATTCAAATTACCAGTATTGCATAGATCAAATTTAGCATTGAAATACCCTATTCTAAATAAAGTACTATAGTATTTCTTATTTACAATACTCTTTTTAAAATGCTTTTTGTCATAATCAACCTTTTTTTTTACGAGAATCTTTACTGAGACAAAAATGTACTGAAAGTATAGAACAGGGCTAAATTAAGCATCATTTGCAGGTGGTCCATTATGGAGGGACTTTTCCCCTTGATAATACTTTTTAAGATGAAAAAAATCTAAATTCCTGCATCTACACTATAATTGCATTGTTCAGGGAAAATGCTTCTTTGAAAAATTGTTGGTATGTAATGTAACCACATAATTAGCACTTTCTTCTAAGTAACTTTGCAATCAGTAAGCACCACATGACACCAGCACTTTTCTTCCACAGGAAACATCAATAAAATGGCACTTTCATTTTAAATTTAAAAATTTCCAGTGAAAAGTAATGACTTTTTAAGGATATAATTTTTGGATTTTTTTATTTTTTATTTTATTTATTTATTTATTTATTATCAATCATTTATTTATTTATTTATTTATTTTGAGAAAGAGAGAGAGAGAGTGGGGAAGGGGCATAGAGAGGAGAGACAGAATCCCAAGAGGCTCCATGTTGTCATCACGGAGCTCGACAACACGGGGCTTGAACCCATGAACCATGAGATCATGACCTGAGCCAAAATCAAGAGTTGGCCGCTTAACCTACTGAGCCACCCAGGCTCCCCTAGTTTTTGTTTTTCTGTGAAATCTCTACTTACTGTGTAATCTCTACTGTTTTTTTCTGTGTAATCTCTACCTACCCTTTGTGCATGTGCTCTGCACATTGCTTATGTTTTAAGATGTGTGTGTGGGGGGGGGAGGGGGAGGGGTAGATACGCTAGTGTAAAACCCAAATATCAGTCCTGGGAGGAAATTTATGAATGTGGAAGGATACTAGTAAAAATAACTAGCACAGAGATTTTTCTGTGTTCTCAGATGACTTCAGAAAATTGTATACCATACGTAATCACTACGACACAAAAGTAAGGTGTCTGATAGGTAACTATTGAATATAAATGTTGTCTATTCAAAGGCATCAACCTTAAAATGGTCTTCCTATTTTTCTTACAAATGTGCAAGATTTGACCATACTTCTTCATCTCCCTTGTGTCATTTCTTCAGAATTGCCTACAGGCTGTGGCTACAGGTAGAAAGTAAACTCTCGGGAAAGCCAAGAGTGCCAAGCTTCTCGGGGAAGCTACTGCAGAATGACACTGTCATAGCAGAGAGGGTGAGAAGTGGATCCGCTTCCTCAGGCCCATCTCTTACTTTCCCCAAAGTAGGTAGGTCTGAATACTTGGATCTTTGTCTTCTTTCAACTCTCTCTTTTGTTTTCAGTGTGCCTGCTCCTGATGGCTGAAGGCATCTTCTACGAGCATTGTTTCTCCACGGTTTCTCTCTCCAATGAGAACTGGGTGGAAATCAGCACTGGGCATGCATTTCTTCTCTACCAAGGGGTGCTAAGAATCTTCTTTACTCGGAGCCTTCCTTTTCTCATTCCTAAAGCAGGAATAATGCTGCCAACCTCCTAGGAATTGCAACAGAATTTGAACTAGAAAGTTTACCTATTAACAGGAGAGTGCTTTCCAAAGAAAACAGAGATCTTTTAAGTCAGAAACTATAGAGGTTACCCTACTTTCCCAGATAGATAACAAGGTAGGTAGACGATAGATGATAATAATAATAACTAACAACATTACTATTATTATTATTATTAAGATAGCTAGGGAGATGGATGGATAGATAGAAATAAAGATGATGATGATGATGATGATGATACAAATAGATGATAGATACAGATATACAGATAATCAGAAACCCCAGGCATCTGGGTCAGACCTTACGTTGTGTCAGAATAACATTGTGAAATCCATGACCTCAACCCCAGAATTCCCCAAGGCAACATGATGAGAGATGATTGAGTAACAACCCACAGAACCAGTGGAATTGTTCTGTTGGAAAGGAGCCCTGGAATATGAATTTCTTCTGCTTTTAAAGGGAAGAGAGGCTTCTGGGAGTTTCTTGAACCCTGGCTGGGAAGGGCCCTTGGTGATCTCTCCAGGGGGAGGGTAACTGAGGGCTTCCAAGTTTACAAGTCACATTGCCATGGCCTTTGTGATGTGAACAACTAGAAAGAAAAGCTTCAATCCCCCTGGAGGTCTCAGGGTTATTTCTGCTCCTTCAGGGTTAGACCAGATGTTTACCACAGATGTTTAACCCCGGGACTCCTGTGAGATGAGAAATGAAGTCTCATTCTGGATGGAAGCAAATAGCTCCATCTTTAGAGAAGCCAGTGGTTCGAGAGCAATCCTCACGGTAGGTGACAGGTAACATATTTCTGGGGAAATTAAAAGCTCCAGCACCCTAACCCCCAGAAGGCTCTTCCATGCTGTCTACGTACATGAGGGGACCCCACGGGGCCAGTGGTCCAGACAGATGGCAGCCAGGCTCCATTCCGTGCAGTGGCCTGGAGCTGCTCTGGCCCAAGCCACACACAGAAGCACGGAAAGTCCTTCCGGGGAGTTTTCTCGGCTCCTGGATCCACCAGCAGCTGCAGGGATGCCATGCCTCCTGAGGGGCACCTGACCCACGTGTGCTTCTTCCCACGACCTCACTGCCCTGCGCCCTGGGGGTTGTCTTCAGTGTGTCTCCTGGTGCAGATATCACGTGGTCCAGCTTCTCTGACTCCTGCAATCTGACTTCTCTGCACACCCAGCTGTCAGCCTCTGCTCACTGAGCCCCGGCGTCGTTCCTGGTGCCCAGTGACTCCAGGCCACCTCTGGCCGAGGCATCTGGCCAACTTGGCCTTCATCCAATAGGCTGCGATAACCTCTTCTTTCATGAGGGCAGGGCCCCTTAAATCATTTTATTTATTTTTAATGTTTATTTTTGAGAGAGAGAGAGAGGGAGAGAGAGAGGGAGGGAGCGTGCAAAGGAGGGGCAGAAAGAGAGGGAGACACAGAATCCAAAGCAGGCTCCCGGCTCTGGGCTGTCAGCACAGAGCCCAAAGCAGGGCTCCAACCATGAGATCATGACCTGAGCCGAAGTTGGACGCTTAACCAACTGAGCCCCGCAAGCGCCCTGAGGGCAGGGCCCCTTAAAGCATGTCCTTCCTTGGGAGGTAGCCCTCAGCCCTGGACTATTACAGTTTCATTTCCATCTTTAAAGTTATACTCCCATCTATGCTTAGTTATTTTTATATCAGAGGTTGGCCAGCAACCACTCGCAGATCAAATCTGGCCTGCTGCCTATATTTGAATATAAAAGTTTATTAGAATATTGACACATACATTTGTTTACCACTTGTGTGTGTGGGCACTACAGTGGCAGGATTGAGTAGGTGTGACAGCACTGAACAGCCCTTAAAGGTGGAGATGATTACTGTCTGGCCCTTTAGAGAAAATATTTGCTAACCTCTGATTTATGTGAAACTTCCCCTATTTAAATCACTGTACGTTTTGCTTTCTGGTTGGACCCAGACTGATGCATTATTTATTTAGCTTTTCCTTAATAACAATTTGCCAACAAAGGACTATAAATGTGCTCTTCCAGACTACTTATATCTAATGAAAAATGCTGCATATTTGTATGACCTATAACTTCCTAGAGCCCTGAAGAGTTAGTAGTTACCGAACGTGTCACCAGCTATGCCGACTGGAGGTGATCTGGAAGTGTTTGATCAGGCCTGCAGAATGGAGGTGGTCACCCCAAGTTTAGAAATTGTCTAGTCCAGCTGCTTTTCAGTAATTTCCTGTGTGGGGCACCTGTGTGGCTTGCTCCATTCCGACCCTTGGTTTCGGCTCAGGTCATGATCTCATGGTGAGATCTAGCCCTGTATTGGGCTCAGCGCTGACCCTGCTTGGGATTCTCGCTCTCCCTCTCTCTCTGCTTCTCCCTGGCTCATGTTTTCGCTCTCTCTCTCTCTCTCTCTCTCTCTCTCTCTCTCTTTCTCTCTAAATAAATACACTTAAAAAATAATTTCCTGTGTGTCTCATGAATGTGTCTCAAGGTCACCCACAGATCAAAGGGGGAAGACACCAAGTCCAGACCTCAGTTCTGGTAGAGCAACAGCTATATTTCACTGTCTCATATGTTGGGCTTCTGAAAAAGTGTTGCTTTTGACTTTGAAAAAGAAAAAAATGTCTCCCATCCTCCAAAGTCTCAAAATCACAGCTATGTTTGTTTCATTTTACAAATAGGGAAGTAAAGCTGGGAGCGGTTGACATTTACTCAGTATCACAAAGCTAGTCATGGTAGAGTCAAACGGAGGTGCCCATCTACCGATTGGGGAGCTTGACCCTCAGGCAGAGTACCCCACAAGATGTCCATGTTAATGAAGCCCTCTCAGGCCAAAGGGGAATGTCTGTGCTGTGGCTTTGGAAGGATGGCACCATGAAGGGTGCTCTAACCTGGAACAAAGGCAATATACAAAAAGGAATTCAGGTCAGTCTTTTCTTTTTTTAATGTTTATTTTTGAGAGAAAGAGGGAAACAGAGTGTGAGCAGGGGAGGGACAGAGAGAGAGGGAAACACAAAATCTGAAGCAGGCTCCAGGCTCTGAACTCTCAGCACAGAGTCAGCTGAGGGGCTCGAACTCAGGAACGGTGAGATCATGACCTGAGCCAAAGTTGCATGCTTAACCGATTCAGCCACCCAGGTGCCCTTCAGGTCTGTCTTTCTTGGTGTGACCTACACAGATGATGAAAATAACATGGAGGGGCACCTGGGTGGCTCAGTCTCTTACGTGTCTGACTCGTGGTTTTGGCTCTGTTCATGATCTCATGGTTTGTGAGTTCAAGCCCTGTGTCAGCGTTTGCACTGACAGTCTGCTCGGGATTCTCTCTCTCCCTCTTTTTCCTCCTCTTCCCTGCTCTCTCACTCTTTCTTTCTCAAAATAGATAAACTTTAAAAAAAGAGAAAATAACATGAAATGGAAAGCTGTTGTGTTCTGTTCACTTACATATCTCTGATGTATGTATGTACCTCTAAAATAATACCCAAGTGTGAATATCTCATTGAGAACTGAGCCTGCCTGATACACACTTCGAAATTCCAGAAGCTCTACCATGGAGGGCTTAGTGATGCTAGACTGTACACTAGCTTAACCACATTTTAGCAGGCTCCAAACAGTAAATATGAACTCTGCTAATTTAGTCCATTCAATGTAATTACTGTGACCCTTTAGTTTCAGGTAATTATTCAAATTAATGGAAACCCAGAACTTTATAGGTTTTATTAAAAAAAAGGAACATTCACTCTTTATATTCATGGTTTCCTTAGGGAATGAGATTTATAATCCATATGCAAAGACACTCTAGTAAATTTGACTGAAGTACTTTGGTACTGAAATTTCATCCATGTATTGAAATGTCTTGAAATAGCTATTCTATTTTTATCTCTTCTGCAATTAGGGAAGTTGTTCCCCAGGCAAATATTTTTTTAAGTTTATTTATTTATTTTGAGAGAAAGAGAGAGCACGAGTTGGGAAGGGGAAGAAAGAGAGACAGACAGACAGACAGAGAGAATCCCAAGCAGGCTCCACATTGTCAGCACAGAGCTTGATGGGGACCTGAACTCACAACCTGTGAGATCATGACCTGAGCTGAGATCAAGAGTTGGATGCTCAACCGACTGAGCCACCCAGGGGCCCCTACCCAGGCAATTATTAATTATAACACATATAATCAAAGTTATAATGTATCCTTTTACATATAATCTTTGCAAATGTGAAGAAAATTCATGATTCATTCAGCTCTTTTCTCACGTATATTGAGGGTCACATTCTATTTTCAGTGTTATTCTCGATGTCACATAAAGGATCAAAGTAGGTTGTGTAAATCGGACACACTGTTACAAACCTGTGTGATCCCAGACCTAATTTTCTTGGTTGGACTTTTGCTCCCACCATGACTAGAGGTTGGCTTCTGTGTCGTGTGCCAGTGCCTGTCACATTAAGGGATAGAAGCACATGTGAATGTGCTCAAAGAATGACCTACATGGTGACCTGGTGAGTGCCTAGTGCCTTGTCCCTCTCCAGCCCTGGTGCTGTGGCCGGAAGCCCATAGTCCTTGGTTCCCTAGCCAGGTATTAACCTCTTCACATAGGCTGCCAAGACTTCCCAGCTTTGGGTGCCCCACCCACATGAGAGCCAAAAGATATGTTATGGAGCTCACTGTCACCCCCAAAATCAGAGCCCATGACTTCTGCACTATTTGTTTTCTGGGTCAGCGGTAAAATGAAGACTAGCAGCTCAGTCAGAATCCAAGCCACTATTTCTAACATATTTTGAACCCAGGGAAATCTCTGTGACCTGACTGAGCTCCTCAGTGTCTCTGGCGTTAAGCTAAGGATTGCCTCAGATTCTCAGGTACGACTTGCAGAAGCAGGGCTTTGCCAAACATTCCGACAAAAGTCTCATATCCTGCATTTTTGTAGAATTGTAATGAATCAGTAAGAGAACATTAAAAAACAAACAAACAAAACTATGGTCAAAACAGCACCAGACCAGCTCAGCCAAAGTAGAGCATAGTGTCCAAATGCCCGATTAGCTATGGTCAAGGGGCCCCAGCAACATTATTCTTCAAGAACATGCAGACTGCCCCCAGAATGTGTTACCTATACAGACCCATCAGTAGGGTGAACTTGAAACAAACCAGCAAAGCACAATAAGGTTGTGAATATTGGAGAAAGTACTGGAACCCTGGACACTTTTGGCAAGCATAAAGAACAGCATGGAGGGACCAGAGCCCGCATACATTGCTGGAGAGAGTGGAGCCCAACCTGACAGACGGTGGGTAGGAGGTGAGCATTGAGCTGGGAGTAAGGTCTGGTCCAGCACCCAGTCACGGCACTCCTGCTAACTATTCCAGAGAGTGACTACAGACATTGCCCAAAACACACGTACAGCCAGGCTCAGAGAAGCTTTGCTGAGGATACCACAACACAGGAGAAAACAACAAACCTCAGTTCCCATCTAAAGGAGTGTAAATAATTACATTTTGTTTTGTCCATGCACCATGGGGTGCCCTACATAAAGATCACGTTATGGACTTGCAAACAATTCTGAGATGTCATGCTGATCAGAGCATCATGCAACGTGAATGAGATTGTATTGGATGGTGCCCTTTTCATAAAGATCAGAGACAGGGAAACCAATGCATTGAGTGTTGAGGATCAGAAGAGGTGTTAACTGCCCTGGGCTGGGAGGCCATTGACTGAGAAATCACGAGAGGAAGGTCTAGAATGCTGGCTGCTCCAGGTCTTCATATGAGCCGGTTCCCAGGTGAATCCTTGGGCAAATGGTCATCAGGCACACTTAGGTTCAGTATGCGTCATACACTTTACCACATGATTTTCCTCCGTTAAAAATATTACAAGGAATCACTCTCTGTCCTTTCAGCTGGTGAGGTTTTGAAGGAAAGACTCTCAACCCAAGTTCTTTTTTCCCTCTAAATCTCCTTCCAATTCCTCCTAAGATAACCACGTTAAAGATCTCTTGCCCTCAAAAGGTTTTGACCTCTAGAGAATGGGTAGCAGACTCATATTAGTTGCACTGACAAACTTTTTTTCTCTTTGGTTCAAATTACTGTCCTTCTAAAAGCACAGCCTCCATTCCAGGTACAGAGCTCTGCCTCTATTTTATGGTTTTGAGTGCCTGTCTTTTGAGACTGAATGCCTCCTGTATCTGAGTTTTGTCTACCAGCTTCCTGATTTCATGAGCCCAAATCCTTGGGGTTCCTGTCCTGTCATCCATCCAAGTGGGATTACACATGTGGGTACTGAGTCTGCTTGAGTTTAACACCCGGTCACCAGACGGTATTAGCCAACTTCTATGTGTATTCATGAATCCTTCCTGATTTTACTCAGAAATTCTTACTCATTTCTGTCCAGTTCCTCCATTTTTAATTCCCTATTTCAGAAGACAGTTGACATCTCATGCCTGAATTAGGTGAGGCTCTGATAGCGGCTCTGTCAGGTAGCTTGTATTTATGTTGCCCCTAATGGGCTAAGGCAGGATATCTAAAAAACAAAATAAAACATGCTTACTACTCTGGCGATTTTGACTGAGGATAAAGCACACCACATTCCTCAAAATAAAAATTAAATATAGATAAATAATGTATGAAATATTTAGCCTCTAAGTTATATGTTATTCTTTCCCTGACAACAATATCATAAAAAAGCTTTTATTCACAACTTTAATACTAAACAATATACTGTAATATATTCAGGATCCTAAAATAATAGTTTATGCCAGGCCATTTTTCATCTCTATGTTGCACAAACATTTTAGATTCCATTATTATTTACCTCATTTATTTTTATGAGGTGTTGTAGCTCGTCAGATTAATGTTGAAGTTTGACCTTTGAAGTTTGGTGCACTACTCATAAACTTCATATGAATAAAACACGGTTTGTTACTTTCCAGCTTTGAAGTTAAGTGGAGAATAAAGAAAAATTGAATGAAATGAGGTAAGATAAACTTGTGTTTGATAGATTCTGCTGATTTCTAGGACATACAATTTTGCAGAATTTTGGGATAAGCTTCAAGCCCTGTTGAGTAAGATTGGAACCTAACTGAGGAGGTACCGTATAAACATAGAAGAGATCGTTAGTAATGCCACACACACGGAAAGAATGTGGAGCACAACTCTGGAGGACTCTGAGTTGATTTGTTGCAGAAAGAAGCCTGGCCGGTGATGTCAGAAAAGGCTCTAAAGAAATAGTAGTCATATCTATGGTGTTAGGCAGAGAGAAAACAAGGAAAACATTCCAGGTGTGAAGGACGTACCTTTGCATGATTGTAGGTGTTGCAATGGGAATGAATGGTGATTTTGCAAACAAGGAGCACAGTTCTGTTGGAAAGGAGAAAATCAGCCGTGATGGAGAAAGAGACATATCTGAAGAGCCAGGCTGAAACTGGATCATGAAAATGGCTGCAACACAGAGCATAAGCTTCTCACTTAGGAGATGAGAAGTCATCAGACTCATTTAGCAAGAGGTCAACATCATGAAAATGTTTTTGTGTTAGACCAACTCTATTTCTGACTTCTGGATAAATTAAGTATATATCCAAGAGAAGTTAAAATGGAAAGGCAACAGCAATAAACCAGCTTTTGAAATAATCTGCTCATAAGCTGATAGGATCCAGACTAAGATGGTGACATTGGAATCAAAGTAGGGTTGCGTTTCAAAGATACTTGAAAGGAAGTTTGATAGGATTTGGTAACTCTTTGCATAAAGTATGGGGGAGGGAGGAAAAATCCCTATCTCAGCTAGGAAATGAAAGAAATGAAGATAAATGGAAAATTCAGAAGAAATGAAAAATGGAGAGAGAAGAAAATGGTAAATGTCTATCAGAGCAAGTTAATTTATAAAGTACATTCATATTTTAAGAATTTAGCATATATATATATAGATACATATACACAAACTCAAGTATACATAAAAGGCTTGTTGTGTGTCATTGTACGGTTTTAGAATGGATGTCACCCTCCCCCCATACCCACTCTTGGCTCTTGGATTATCTTCCAGATAAGCTATCAGTACAAAAGTCTTTGTGTTGGGTCTATTTCTGCATGTGTGTGTGTGTTTGTGTGTGTGTGTGTGTGTGTGTACATATGTATATATAAAAGTCAGGCCAAGACTCAACACATTTGGGAGTAGCAAGCAGACCCCGAGATGGAATTCTGGACAGGTCGCTCCCTGCTCAGGGGGTCCTGAGGACCTTCGCTGGTGCTCAGTGGAGAGCCTTATCCCTGCACGCTTAGCCACTAAGGATGGACTCTTCCCAACACAGGTTGGACAAAGGGGAGCTTTAGGTTATGAGCTCTGCCATTCCAGTCGGCGATAAAAAACATAAGGATCGTCAAATTATCAGCTTCTTCCAACTGTCTTGAAAGCCTGTGGAAAGTCATCCAACAACCATCTTGAAGGATGCTATGAAAACCAGACACCCCCACTTCCAGCCCAAAGAGTTTAGAAAGAGCCTCATGCTCTGGCAAGAGAAAGTCAGGTTTGGGGTTTGCGTGTAAGAAGGGCCGAGTTGCAAGAAGGCTGGCTA
Source organism: Cryptoprocta ferox (assembly GCA_028646485.1). Classification (NCBI taxonomy): domain Eukaryota; kingdom Metazoa; phylum Chordata; class Mammalia; order Carnivora; family Eupleridae; genus Cryptoprocta; species Cryptoprocta ferox. The sequence goes on from CM053567.1 coordinate 2,064,553, forward strand.
ACAGTCGTGCAGACTGTCCCCAGGAGGGACACAGCCTGTGACCCAGAAGGTGACATCGGTGTCATGAGGCTGAGCTCCATGAGCCCACAGCCTCTCCTCCAGCCCCCTGGCTTGCCCTGCACCCTGCAGACCTCGTCCAAGGGGAGGCCGGGGAGGATACTGCTAGTCTTTCTCCAATCTACCTCTTCTCATGGCCTTCAGGCAAATGATCATGGTCAAGGGCTCGGCACAGCCCAAATGGGGACATGCGGTCCTGCTTCAGGACAAAAGCCTTACTCACTGTAAGAACCACAGTATGAGAAATGGGGGTACAGGAGCAGGAGTATATTTGGGTGTCGGCTTGTACTGTGCGGAAGCTCACTCCTGTGACTTAGGATTTAACACGATGACAATTTAAACCATTCTGACAGGTATCGGATGACATACAAAGGATGGTTCTCGTTGACATTTCTCTGATGATGAGTGATGTTGAGCATCGCTCATGTGTCTGCTGGCCATCTGGATGTCTTTTTTGGAAAAATATTCAGGTCTTCTGCCCATTTTACTGGATTATTTTTGGTTTTTTGTTTGTTTGTTTTGTTTTTTGCTGTTGAGTTAAAAAAACACAGTATTTTTAATGATGCAAACCTTTTGTTAGAAGAGCTTTCTCATTCTTAGAGGAAATCAAACAAAATACAGCATTTTGATCATAACTAAATATTTTTCCCTTATAACTTGGGATGAGAAATACTTTTCTTGTGCCCAGTCCTTGAGTTTCCCTCCTTGAGATTCTAAGAGTTCCTTGAATGTTTTTTTGAGGTCTGTCTTTGATTTGAGAAGGGGCTGAGCCCACGTCCTTCTGATTTAGATGATCAGGATTTAGGAGGACCAATGTGGTAACTCTAACAAAGAACTGTTTTCCTGTAGATTATCTATGCATACACTGAACATGCATACCCATCACTTACACATTCAAACACTTTTCTGGGACTAGGATCCAGAACTATAATCATATCTTTTATATGATCTCTGGTTCCTAAATGTGTAAGAATCAATGTCCTCAACTGTGTAGTGACCTTTCCCATTTGGGAATGGAATTAACTTGTTCTTAGCACCTGAACACACACATTTTACTGAAGCCCTTGTCCTTGCATAGAGCCTTGCTGGATCCTAATTAAATCCACATTTCTCCTTCCTTCTGGGAACAAGGGAAATGACATCTCCACCTCTTGTCACACATAGGTGTGGCCAACAGAATGGAATGGATGGCATGGGAAGCATGTCATGTGTTGAAAATAACACAACCACTAAACCCGAGGAGTCAAGTCTTTGAATCACTGCTTACAGGAAAGCCTTTTTTTTTGCCCAGAATACTTATTTTGGATGTCATAAGACTAAGAAAGAAAGAAATCAATCCATCTTGTTTTAATTGTCTTAGATTTTGATAGCAGTTAGCTGTTCCTCACCAGCACAGTCTGGGAAGTCTGCAGGATTGTTCTACTGCAAGCCTCGATCCATGGTGGACATGAGCAGGCACAGGTCTCTCCACCAAAGCAGCGGATTCCCATTTAGAAATAACCGCATGCCTAAGGTCCAGCTAATTTACTCTAACATCTGTCAGAGGAATGTTGCAAAACAAAAACAAACCAAGGAAACCCTGAAATGAACCTTTCCATATACAATGCTGCAGGGCTCAGGAGATGTTTTAGTTTAGCAGATCAAATTTAGTTTAATTTGCTCGCTGATAAACTTGCATGAGGAGAAAACAGAGTTGAGAACAACAGAAATTGAAATTCCTTCATGTATTTGTAGCCCGCACGCAGTACTTGGTATTTCTACACGAGGTCCACAATCACAAGTTCTGTGAGATGGTGAGCTTTGGCTCAATGAGTAAATGAAATGTACCATATAAGGTATTTTTTTTTTACCAACTTATAGTTTTGAATGGTGTCATTATATTCAACAACAATTTGCTACTTTACTTTTTTTTCAGTGAAAAGATTGGAGGGGAAAAATCTAATTGTACATTCAGGAAAGCAGATATTTGTATGCTAGAGAATCAATTTCAATGTTACTAATAATAGCGCCATAATTAAGACATAAAGAACATTTAAATGGATATTAACTGAAGATAATTAATAGAATGTAGACAATGAAACAAAGGTTGTGGAAATATGAAAAAAAGATTTTCTAAATAGTTTACCAAAATTATCCTTTATAGAAATAAACTGGAAAAAATTACAATCTGCATTCAGTTGAATGAAGAATAGCAAGAATGAAAAAAGTAGGAGATATTCCTGCATATCTATTCTTCACGCTCAAATTTATTTTTGCTATGTCATTAATGTCAATTACTATTCATCATTAACCATATTGAAACTATCATTAGATTCAATTTCACCCTTTTCTCTTGATGCCTCATGACATGATTCTCTCTTTGAATGTACTTACCGAAATGCATTTTATTTTAAGCTGGATAAGACGTGTTTCTAGAATTAATGTAACATAGTAGACAGAACAGATTCAACTGCAAAAGCATAGTCGTATCTGCCATTACCAAAAGTTCGAGAAACCTAGAAATCTCTGTATTTCATGACCAAAGAAGATATATTTTTGTTTGTAATGAAATCTATAAGAAAATTATTCTTGTAAAATGTATTATTTGTTAAGTGTCACTCTAAGGGAGATTCTATTTACATATAATTGCGTTTTGCAAAAAGATAAAAAGACCATCAATATTTGGAACCCCTGGGAGAGAAGAGATCACAGCAAGCACTGCGGACTCTAACCATATTTGGATGGGCTGTTGTCTCAGAATATTGCATTTCCTCACAGAAGCGAGGAAACTGTAGTTACGCATGAGGAACACTGCCAAGGAAATCCTCCTGCTGTCTCCGTGCGTTCTTCATACAAATCAGCAAGGAGTGGGTGGCCCAAAGCTGGTCTTCAGGACTAACCACTAACTTAGGGAAACACTGGCTCACAAACCTTTTTTACTTTTCGTTATTTTCATGTTTTCTTTAAAACTTTCTCGAAATTTCTTAAGTATAAAAAAACAATACAGACAGCCAACTCGAAATGAATTCAATTAGAACCACTGAACATCTGCTTAAAACTATATTGCCAGCTCCAGGTGATGAAGAATATGACATATTTTTTCTTCCTAATCAGCAGAGGGAAATCGCTTGTTTATCCTTGCCCTCATTAATGGACATTTTATCCAAGACTTCCCTCCAAAATCGCCACAGGAGAGAGAATACACTGCCTAGTATTATGTGGGCATTTACATTTTGTTTTACATTTTCTTGTGAATTTTGCTCTTCACTATTACATAGTTACTAAGACACCTTCTAGATAAGACTGTAGCAAATGTGTTATTGAGGTGTTCCTAGGGGACCACTCTGAGGGTGCATGTGGATATAACTTAATGCCCACGCGTTTATTAATTTCAGTACCCAAGTACACTTCCCCTGGAAAGACTGGACTCTCTCAGGCATTATAATTGTTTCCTTGGTTGTTACCACGACAGAGCAGGAGATTAAGGAACAAAGATTTTGATCAGCCACTTTTCTTTGTTGTAACGATAACTCTTTCATATATATGACGAAGAATAAGTCATCAGAGTTGTGTTTATTTACACAGTTAAAATGTGAATTTACTTTAATCACAAAAATTCAAATAAGAAATAAGTATATAGCATATAAGTGAGAGTCTCCCTTAACGACCTGAGAATCCTCTTGAGAGTAATTGCAATTTCTTTCCTAAGGAAATCATAGCTATTTCACCTAAAACTGAGAACGATCCCATTTTTGAGATGCCCCGTATTGCCATATTCATTTGATGTTGTAGGTTCCTATTTATAATTGCCTATAACTGCAAATGTTATTTCAGACCTCCTCGCTCAAGTCACAATATTTTGAATGGTTAGAAATTGACTACAGGACTAATCATGTAGATGTCGTTGATACCTTCCTTGAGTATTTTTAGCCTCAGTTTTCCAGTCTTTACAACAAGAATGGTGCAAATATTCGCCTCTTAAGATTGCTGGGAAGAACAAAGGAAACCATAGATTTGAACACTTCTTATCTATAAATATTCACAAAAATCCCTGTTGTGATTTCATGGATAAACTGGGACATTTGCGTAGAGCGTGTCAAGGGCTTATGTCTGTGCTCCACAGCATTGTACATCAAGAGATTGTTCAAGAGATCCAGCATCTCCTCAGAGAGGTTGAAGGTTGATGCCAAGGTCAGAAAGAGGCTACTTATCGATCAAAGTAAAACTAAATACAAAGCGCAGGGAATCAACATCTACTCAATTCCAAGGGAAACCGCCATCTTCTGAGACATGCACTTGCAATGGCTCTCGAGCAGAGAAAAAGTTGAGGTCAGTCTCTGGACTGCTGGCGTCCGTGCTTACAAATGCTTCAATTAGGGTTTCCTTGCTGATATTCCCAGTGAGGTCAGTGTTTGCTCACCCGGACCACTGACCTGTTTTCTCCTGTCTTCTCCTCTCTCCCCTGTTTAGATCTTGCCTGTGGGTGTTAGGCCGATGACAGTTAACAAAAGGGAACCAGTAGTCAGCTGCTTACTTCTAAATGAGCTTGTTCCTGTAACGTACCTGTCGGAAATTATGTTCCTCTAAATCATTTCCACAGCGTGTGCGCATGTCACCCAGGGCTTGAAACAGTTTTCGTTTTCGGCATCCATTAACTGGTCCAGTCAAACTAACCTTATTTGATTAACCGGAATTCAAGTTTCTGTCTCGGTGACCTCTGAAAGTGTGGAAATGTCATGAAAATATTGGATTTCGGGACACCAGCTACATATTCTTGACAAATCCTGCTCCTGTGAGTAAGCACGCTGACCGTCCAGCTTGTACAGGGATTCGGAAGATACAACATTTTCAACCAAGCGTTATTAATGATTTTTTTGGTGGTGGGGGGAATGAATGTCATGTGATAAACAACATCCAGCTCATCTGTGGCTATTTAAAAATCACTTTAACCCCGTGTTTCTAATAAGATATTTGTGGAGCCCATGGGCCAGATGGTTGGAAATAAGGTATTCACTCACACACAAGCACACTCAGGACCTTGAGGATGTCATATTTGGAGCAGCCATGACCCCGTCTCTGGTGACATCTCTGGTGTGTGATGTCACAAAGGCCCATGGCAGCATCAGGGGGCCTGGGCCAAGGCAGAAATTTCCCCTGTTCCTCTATTCTCTAAACGCCTCTGCAGCATCAGCTTGAAATAGTCATGGCACCAAACGAGGCACAGCTGGGAGAAACAGGACACATCTCCGAACACCGCCTCTGAGTGACCCGCGAGAATGTTCTGCATGGAGAACGGTGACTGCTGTGGATTTCGCTGAGAACTTTGAGCTTCTGTTAGAATGAAGGCTCTTCTCTCTTCTCCAGCTGAAATTTTATTCCAAGGGTTTCTCCTTCAGCTCAGCATGGCTCAACACTAGCAGGACAGAGGGTCCCCTTCGCTGGGTTGAGTTTCCAGTTACGTGTTCTCTCTGCTTCTCTGCGTTCACTACCTGTGATGTGCAGTTGCTAAGAAGGGACACAACACCAACCTCAGCAACTCAGAGGTAAGAAAAGAAAACCCAGCCAGTTTTTAATAAATGACATCATTCATTCTGCCTTTGAGTGAGCCTTATAGCCCCAAACATTAGCTGACAAATGGGTGATTACCTAACCCAGAACTTTGGTTAATCATCCCACCTACTCTGAGTGAAAACTTGACATGGGTTGTAGTGACCTGAAAAAGGCCTTTCTAGGCTTTATTTTTTTCTGGGGGATACTATGTATGGTTACTGACATTTTTAATACATGTTATATCGAAGGGCACATTTCTAAACATTATCAGTAGTTGGCATCCTAAACGGTGTCATTTCCCATGTAGTCATTAGCCACATCCCCTCTGCTGGAATTGAAACATGCCACGCGGCAGAGGCCACCAGACTCTTGTGTAAAATGAAAAACCACAACGAAGAGTGATCAGCCAGAGGCACCAAACTCTTAAAGGGCCGAGTAAAAACGTGTGTGTGTCCACCAGCCACCACCAAGCCATCCATTTATTAGCTCAGCACCTACTTATTGAGCAGCTGCTGAGCATGGAGGCATGAACAGAAGAGCAAAGTCCCTGTTACGCTGGAGCGCTATTCCCCCAAAACACTGTCACACAGCCAGAGGACGAGCAGTAGAAACAGAAACACAACGCTTTTAACTGATACCTGTTGTTTTATATAAGAAGAATCCAACAGAATCTCTATTGCTGTCAGTTCACATTAGACTTGTGATGGTTTGATTTAATGTAATTTAATTTTTTTCTAATTTTTTAAACTTTATTTATTTGGAAAGATAGAGACAGCATGAGAGGGGGAGGGGCAGAGAGAATTCGAGAGAGAAAGAGGGAAAGAGAGAATCCCAAGCAGGCTCCACACTCTTAGCACAGAGCCCGATGAAACCGTGAGATATGACCTGAGCTGAAACCAAGAGTCGGTTGCTTAACCAACTGAGCCCCCCAGGCGCCCCTGACAGTTTAACTACAGAAAACAGGCTACATCTTTAGACTGTAGTGCACACCTTCCTATATGGACCGTCACGTTTACACAGAAAAAAACACTACCGCCATACCCTGTCACACATGACCAGCGACTTGCGGATTATTCTTATCCGTGTATAATGTATGGAGACATTTTTATGCTTATGACTAGGTATCTTTCTCCATGCATCCTTCACATGTTCCATGTCTGTCTTTATAATTTTCGCTCTTCTTATAATTTCTTCCTGGTTTACATTTCTTTTTTTCTCCACACTCGAGGGCTCAGATTTAACATCATTTACGGGATGGGTCCTTCCCAGATCTGAAACACTCGAGGCATCCATCGAGAGGGTGAGCCATCGACGATCCGTCCAGCCTTCCTGAGGCTGCTCACTGAGGAGACACCAGCAGCCTGTCTCTCATAGGTATCAGGCATTAGCAGAACAGCGCTGAAATCTATTTTAATGATAAAACTTTCCAATTTGTGTTTTTCAGGTCAAATGTGCTTTTCCAAAGTAACCACCATGTGATGTTCAATAGTCTTATCCTGTTGGTTCGTATTTATGGAGCTGAACACAGATACCTACCCTTCCAATTCACCTTATGAATACCAAAAGGCCAATGCTCCCTGAATTCCGGAACACTGGGGCCTTTATGAAGGAGGCCACGGGGCTCTGTGGGACAGCCAGGTGCAGGGTTGCTGAACTCACACCCCGTGGTGGCCAGCAGTTTCTATTTTTATCGTCACTAGCTTTCATGTTTTTAATTTGGGTCCCTTTCTTTCTGTTTGTGCTTGGTTCCAGTATTTACCCCGGTGACAACTATGGCCTCTCTCCTCCCAGATTCTGCAGACATAAATTGTCTACAAGTTATTTATGTGACTTTGTCACAGTAGTCTATCATCTCTATGAATTTCTCAGCTTCAAAACTGGTAAAAGGTTGGATCAGTAACCACGACTAAATACAAACATCAACAAATATCTTTTCCAAGCAGCCATGTTACGATCACTTAGGTACTCACTTAATTTCCTTTTCTCCTTTATCACTTTCCCTTTGGTTCGTTATTTCTGCTTTCAGGTGTAACCTGGCAATCAAAAACCTCACGGCGCTGCTTCCCATTTTTCAGCCCTGACATGCATGTACACGCCCTCTTATTTACACGGCTTGTTTTTGGATCCGTGCTAGGATAATTATTCCACAAACAAAAAAAATTCTGCAAACTTTTCTGCTTGTCTAAGTGTGAGCATATCCATGACAGAAGGTGTGTCATTTTTCAAATCTCCCAAATCCTCTCTGAGTCCCTGATCTGTATGTGTGTTTCTTTCTTTCGTTGTTTGTTTTACACACTAATGGGACATATGGGGCCAAGGACTGCCTACACCTAAGTAATAGAGAGATGTAGCAATAGTGGAGATTGTGTGACTTACACGTGAGGAGAATCGAGTTCTTTTCTTGGCTATCCCATGGAATATCTGTATGACTTCAAGCATCTTGCTGTGCCCTGTGTGTCTCAGATTCATCATGCATCAGTTTCGTGAGGCGAACAATAACATCTCTAACGTCAAAATCTGTGGTTTTATGACACTAGTGGTGGAAAATAACAACGTACTAAAAAATAGCAGCAATAGCACAGAGCATGAAAGTTGGCATTCTGCTCTTCCAACCTCCTCAAAAAACTCCCAGTTAAGTGTGTTGCACATTATCACTAATATTCTTGGGGCTCAGAAATGTAGCACGGGGGTAACTCTGTAATACTTGTTAAAGACATATGCTAATTAACAATATATTTAGGGGCGCCTGGGGGGTTCAGTTGATTAAGTGTCTGACTTCAGCTCAGGTCATGATCTCATGGTTCAGATCTTACTCTGTCCCCAAGAGATTGACCCACCTTTGACACCTTCCTACTGGCGTTGCTGTTTGTCTTCACAGCCTTGGCTGTGTTTTCTTCATGTAGCCTGTGGTGCGGCCTCATGAATTCCTGTTTTGCTCCTCCAGCCTGACCAACATCCCTGCCTGCAGCCATTTTGAAATCACCATGAAGATTTATAAATAATAAAATCTTCTTTTATTTATTTAAAAAATTTTTTAACATTTATTTATTATTGAGGAACAGAGAGAGACAGAGCATGAGCATGGGAGGGGCAGAGAGAGGGGGAGACACAGAATCTGAAGCAGGCTCCAGGCTCTGAGCTGTCAGCACAGAGCCTGACGTAGGGCTCGAACCCATGAGCGGTGAGATCATGACATGAGCTGAAGTCAGATACTCAACCGACTGAGCCACCCAGGTGCCCCCAAAACCTTCTTTTCAATGTACATCTCTAGTAATGTGGTTATATGGTTTTCGATGTTCTCAAATCAGAATCCTAGTATTCCATGAGTTTTGTGATATCAGGCAAGATGCTACTCTAAATATCGGTGTCCTCCTCAGTGTCATGTTGACACTACATAGCTGTATCTTATTGGTTTCCACAAAGGTTAAAGAATTTTATGTATGCACATGTTTAGTACAATGTGTGGCGCATAGAAAATGCTGAAGACATTAGATTTTTCTCAGAGTATAATACATAGCCATATTTTGGAGTGATTTCCTGTTTTTCATACTCGTTTTGGAAATTAAAATTATACCTTTCATCTGTTTAAAGATACTGGAAGTTAATCTAGGAGAGCATCAGATTCTCCAGTTCAATCAGTTACAATATTAAAGTTGAAAGGAATCTTATAAAGTTTCTAATATAACTTTTCTTGATGTACAAGGAAAGTGAAAATTTTCATTTCATAGAAAGAATTAAAGTAAATGTCATTGGAGTCAGTATGTTGTGATTCGTATCATGACATCAGCAACGTAGATCCATTTTCCGAAAACAAGAGAAACAAACTTGTGTTAATTAAATACCTACTGTATGCCAAGCACTGTCTTCATGGCCATGCTAGTGTCATATTCTTACAGCCTTCTGCAAGCTATCACCCATCATCCTCTATGCATTGCCCGTGAAATCAAATCTACTGGTTTTGTAGATTTTATAGCTATAAAAGCAGAACTTTACACACTTGTAAGTACTATGAAGTGCAAATTAGATTCCCCCGCACATACACAAAAATGGTTAAAATTTAGAAAAGGAGAAACCGAAATTGAGATAAACTGCTTGTAAGTGGGAGCCACTGGGACTCTCACACATGATTTATTAAAATGCGAAATGATGCAGTTACTTTGGGACAATATTTTAGTCGTTTCTTACACACGTGATGTATCGTGCGATCCAGGAACCACACCCCTCAGTGTTGGCCCAGGAGAAATGAACACATCTTAGCATAGAAGAGAGCCCATCTCTGGGTGTGTACAGCATCTTTATCCCCGGGACCAGGAATCTTTCATAATCCGAAAGCCATCACACTTTGAAAAGACAAACCGCAATGCATCCACGCGGCACAATACTACTTGGGACTGGACACGGAGCGGCTCCCTAGCGCCCAGCGGCCAGACGGACGCAGGCAGACAGAGCCCGCTCAGCGTGCGCGTCTCCCACGGCTGCTCAACAAACTTCCATGAACTTGGCGTGGAACACAGCCATTTTGTTCCCTCGTGGTTCTACAGGCTAGAAGCCCCAGGGTGATCTTACTGGGCTGTGCTTTCTCCGGAAGCTCTCGAGGAGAGCCTACCTTTTAGCCTTTTCCAGTTTCTATGGCCACCTGGAGTCCTTGGCACGATGCCCATTGTTCATCTCCAAGAGCATCACTCTGGTCTCTGCCTCTGTCATTACACACAGCCTTCTCCACGGTCAAAACTCCCTCCTCCTCCTCTTCTCTGCACTCTTGGAAGTACATCAGGAGTCACCTGGGTGAGGCAGGATGCTCGCCCCGTCTCAGGACCCTAGGCTGAATCACACAGGAACCACACAAGGTAGCATCTCCGGGTTCATGGACGTCTTTGGGGAACACTTTCCAGTGGACATCACAAAGCAAAAATGCCAGGCACGAGAGTCTACAAGCTTTATGTTTGGATTATTAGAACCTTCTGGAAAGGGTGACGCTTTTCCTCTTTAGAAACCACGGTGATTGTGACTTTAAAAGCACTGGCATATTCACTTTTTTTAACCATTAAAATATTTTAAAAGTGGGAGAGAAAAGTTTGCTGGGATGAGCAGAAAGAACGATCTGCTTGGGTTTAATACAACCTTTGTTCGCTTGTCGTCCACACCAGGGTTCCAGCTACAAAAGAGAACATTGGAGAGCAGACTGGGAGACCATCAAAACTGGGTATAAATAAAACCACATCAGTACAGTCTTCAGGAAGCACGTATGGGAAATCCAACTTCCTGGGTTCGCCACATAGTATTTTCTTTATGCCTTTAATCCAACTAATTAGTTAATTTTAATAATGTCTTTTCAGGGCCAAGCTTGCTGATGAAAGACACAACACATTGTCTTCAGAGAATTTCAGAGAATTGGTTTAGAAACTAACTAGTTATCGGTGTGTGCCCATGTGTGTAAATTTAAGCTTCAGTTTGTTTTCAGTGAGATTCTAAAACACGCATTTCAAATATTTATAATTGTACTCAAGTGTTTTAAAAACAGCAAATTCAACAAAGGTGTGCTGAGCTGCTACAGCTCAGCCTGGTGCGGTGTGACACACACAGCAGTGCGCCCATGGGTGCAGACTGGTCACCCTAGAGTGACATCTGATTCGGGGAGCCCGTAATTAAACACACAATTAGGCATGAATTGTTCGGTCGGGATGAAACACATGAATGTGCACCTATTCCAAGCCGCGTACTTATGTGTGCTGTATGGAAACCTTGAAGTAAGAGGACCCTGATGGTCTTCCAGCCCCTGATGGTCTCCAACACCATAAAAGGAACCTAAGGCCCTCCTGGAGGTAGTGCCAGAGGAAGATTGTTACCAACCCCCAACCCTCTCTAGCTTCAATGAACGTTTGCCTTAGTTTTATTTTCTTGTTTTCTTGTTTTTATTTTTTTAATTCTTTTAAAAATTTTCAATGTTTACTTCTGGAGGGGGGAGAAGAGAGAGTGAGAGTGGGGTGAGAGCAGAGAGAGAGAGAGACAGAGACAGAATCTGAAACAGGTTCCAGGCTCTGAGCTGTCAGCACAGAGCCAGACGCGGGACTCGACCTCTTGAGCCATGAGGTCACATGACCTGAGCCGAAGTCGGACGCTTAACCCACTGAGCCACCCGGGTGACTCTATTTTCTTGTGTTCTATTCCCAGACCAGTACTTTCCTTTAAAACTTTAATAAATACTCTAGAATGTAATTTTATGAAGCAATTTGGGGGGATGGAATGCAGTCTATAAGCTATTTTGTTATATGTACACGCAATCTGGAAAGACTCTTGAAGAATGGAATCTGTTTAGAAAACAGGTTTCCAGTGCTTGTTTAATTTGAGATTCAAGTACAACATGTGTGTGTGTGTGTGTGTGTGTGTGTGTGAGTGAGGCGCAGTACTCAACTGTCTGGTTAAAAAAGATCTATGTGTTTATCACTTTATTCTGCTGAACAATGAAGAATGGATAAAGAAGACATTAGTGGAAATCAATAGCTTTTTGAGAAGCATCGGGCAAACTTATCTGCCTCTTGAATATACGGGAGCATTCTCTGCATGCAGACCATTCAGGATCACATATGGATGTAATAATACCAGCAGAAATACACAATCATTTTTAAGCCTCTGAGCTTAGAAGTTAAAAACATTAATAAGTAAATAAATCATATTTATCCAACATTAAGAAAATAGCAAATTAAATATTATAAGTATGATTTAGGTTGGTTGGGACACTATTTCAAAGAATTAACAGAGTGATCTCTAATTTTTTCAGTGACCCTTTGGTTTAGAAGAAAGAATCCGAACGCTGAATTTAAAGTAACCTACAATTGGGGCCCCTGGGTGACTCAGTTGGTTAAGCTTCCAAATCTTGATTTTGGTTCAGGTCGTGATCTCATGGCCCTGGAATGGAGCCCCACGTTGGGCTCCACGCTGAGCATGGAACTTGCTTGAGATTCTCTCTCCTTCATCTTCACTTGTGTGCTCTCTCTCTCTCCTCCCTCTCTCTCTCTCTCAATATAAATAAATAAACACTTTATACAGTAACCTGTAATTCAGACAAACGATGCGAGGGGTGAGCTGGATCAGGTGGGCCAAAGAAAGTGATGGTGGATTGTCAAGATTGGCAGTGGCTGAGCTCAGCCACTGTAAGAAATTCTGTACACCAGGTGCTCGAACAACACACCTGTTTCTCACAGTTTTGGGGATTGGAAGTCTAAGATCAGGTGCCAGCACACTGGCTTCTCTGTGAGAGACTCTTCCTGGTGAAGGGAGGACAGCTTTCTGTCTTCCAAGGTAGGAAGACAGCTGGCTAGCTCCCCTGTCTCTTCCGATTCAGCACGGATTTCCTCATAAGAGTCCACCTACATGACCTCACCACTCTCCACACCCCCCTCCTGACACCATCATCTTCAGGATTAGGTCTCAAAATGTGAATTTGGCGGGGCGTTTTCACCGACAGATACCCACAATGTGGAGAAATTTAGCATTTTGTGAGCATATGGATAGCAGATATCTTCTGTAGTTTCTGATAACTCTATCAATGTGAATAATGTTTGCTAAATGCCTTTCTACTCAGATGTTGCATAGTTATCTAGGTGGAGATGATCCATGTAAGAGATAGCCCCACAAAATGCATGCATTTTAGGTTAATTATAGAATGACTTTTTCCACTGTTTTATTAACAGACATAATAGAGATAATTGGAAATACATATAGTTAATGTAATAAGAGCTGTGGATGACAAGGGTGATTTGATGCCAATAGAATAATAAGAAAAATCAATTCAAATAGTAGATGACTTCTCTGAATGTGAATCAGAGATGTGTATTTACTATGTGGTATATTTGTGTGCATGTCTGTATGTTCACGTGTGGGCTTTTGAGAGACAGAGTGAGAGACGGAGATGAAGCAAGAAGACGAGCATATCCATGAATCATAGCCAAAAAAAAAAAAAATCTTAGTACCGCTTATGAAAGGACATCAAGTCTCTGAGTAGAAAGTTGTCCCAGACTCGTGCTGACAGCCAGCCCCAGCTAACCAGATGTCAATATTTAAATGTAAATGAAGGGCGGTTAGAAATATTAAAGCATTCCTAAAAGCCAGAAACGAAAAGCATTCATAGAAATGAAAAGCAAGAGCGATGAACACAAAACTCTAAAACCATCAAGAGAAAGATGTTACCCCATTTCCATAACCGTCAAACTGTTTAAAGCATCACGTTGTTTTGGGTAACGGGAAAGCGTTGGCTGTCATCTCTTTGAAAGTAGCAGGAGGGTCATGTGCAAATTTTATTTATCATGCCTTCCAGTTTCCAGCGTGTTGCTTGCAACACATGCGTCCCTAAACTATGTCGAATGGAACCCAGGCACACCTCATGGGATTGCGCTTTGCAGATATTGGGGGTTTTTGCAAATTGAAGGTTAGTGGCAAACGTTCATCGAGCAAGTCTGCCAGCACTGTTTCCAATGGCGTCTGCTCACTGCGCATCTCTGTGCCCCCATTTTGGTGACTCTTGCCCATGTGTAAGGGGCCACCCGGCCACCAGTTCACACCGAGGCCTCAGTGGGGGCACTCGCGAATGTTTTAAAAATACACAGTGAAGGCGCGCCTGGGTGGCTCAGTCGGTTGAGCATCCAACATCAGCTCAGGTCATGATCTCACGGTTCGTGGGTTCAGGCCCCGTGTCGGGCTCTGTTCTGACAGCTCAGAACCTGGAGCCTGCTTCGGATTCTGTGTCTCTTTCTTTCTCTGCCCCTCCCCCGTTCATGCTCTGTCTCTCTCTGTCTCTCAATAATTAATAAAGGTAAAAAAATTTAAATACACAGTGAAATAGGAGGTTTGGGGTCTCCCATGGCCACTTCAATCATTCATTTGGGGAGAAAAAAGAAAAAGAACAATTAAGGGTGTGCAGAAACCTGAAGAGATTCGTTTTTGTGGCTGAAATTCTTAGTGAATTTCTCTTAAAAAATTCAATGAAAGAAACTATGGACAATCATAAACTATTCAAGGCAAGACTGGACCGAATTAGCCTTGTCCACAACCCGTCTCCCTTCACAGATGGTGCCTTTTTTCAATCCTTTTGACTGAAAGAAAGGGAACCTTCAAGTAGACATGATCTTTTAGAAAAAAAAAACTAGTTGAAAAGTGAATTTATAACAATGCAAATGCTTGGAAGTTTTACATTTGAAGATGCTCTATTTCCGGCGTATGGGTTTTATGAGACGAACGGTCTTAAAAGGTTAAAGCTAGCAAATGGCAGTGACTTTAATCTGCAAATCAGATAAGTAAATTGACTCTCTGTTTCATCCTTCTACAAAATTTGTGTTAAAAAATGAACTGTTCCCCTTTGCTTTTTTGGGGGACTTTAACACGTACGAGAGGTTGCAGATACATATTTTACTGGCCCCAGGTGGAATCACAAAATACCCCCAAGGAGCGTTGGGCGATAGCTGTTTTTCTGGTGGGAAAACCAGGTCTCTCACGTATCACAGGCAGGGCAGGGGGAGACAGCAGGTTTGGGCGGGCTAGACTTAGTTTTGAACCCCACTGTTCCATCTATCAGAGGTGTGGCTATCCAGATTAATGTCCCTTCCTGCTATTGAGTTTGCTTTTGTATTAAATGGGATTAAAGGTCTACCTTCCTTTTGTTCTGAGGATTAAATGAGCCCATCTGTTGGGGCATGAGGACCCTTTGATTCTCAAGACAAAAAAAGAGTGATTGCACGCTGTTATTTGAAGAAGTCGACTTGTCAGTGATCCAACTAGAAGATCCGGGCATGGGCTACATTTTAAAGGCATGAATCCCGAGCAAAAATGGTATTGACAGAGATGCTGTTTGTTTGTTTGTTTTGTTTATTGACCTCCTGAGGTCAGTACTTCTTACGCTTCAGTTAGTCCACAGATCAGCTGCAGATCTGGTTGAAGTGGACCCCACACCCTCCAGGCAGGGACAGCCTGAGTCTCTGCATCTCTAATAAACCCCAGGTGTTGGCCCCGATGCCAGTCCCCGAACCGCCCTTTGTGTGGCATTGACCCCATGGCTAGTGAGGATGCTGAAGCCTATTTCTAGGTTATATTGAACTGTTGACCCCTCAATCCATCCCAAAGAAAGTGGGAAATGATAAGCTGGCTTGGTTGGGACTGTCTCAGAAGGGCTGGCTCCTTGAGTAGGCACCTTGTCTCCATCCTGTGGAGGACGCAGGGCAGGACATGAGGGGCCAGCCCCTCTCCCCCTCCACCTGGGACTGGGGAGGGACAACTTCCCAGAGGGGAGCGTCACAGGAGGACGGACGACCATCTTCTACGGCACATGCGTCAAGCACCCAAGCGAGGGCCTGGAAATTATTCAACCCTTTTTTACTTGTGCCCAGACTTCTGCATCCTCAGCACTTAGTACAGTTCTGGAACAGAGGCCAGTTCAATACATGAGTGATTGTGCCTTTTAAAGCATTTGCACACAAATTAAGGATTTATTGGGAGCAATAGAAAAAGGAGCTATTTAAGGGACCGTGCTGACCACAACAAAACGAGGAAGACTACTTTGTGGAAGAAATATGATGGAAAAAGTCAGGTCCAAGGTTCACAATTAAACCTCGGGAATCATTCATACATCTCTTCCTCACTTAAGCTACTGGGAACAACCTTAACAGCGGCCATTTATAAGGCCATGGCGAGATTCATTGAATGTAAGTGACGGCATAACAATCAAATTTTCAGTTTTGTATTAACTTGCAGTAGATTGCATCTTTCACAAATGATGACCGAGAGCGTGGAGAAAAAAGCTGAAAAAGCAACAAGAAGCCAGGAGACTATTCTGCCCTTGAGCCCGGGGCGGTAAAGGAGGGGAGAGCCAGATGTTATTGTGGGGAGACGTGGGGCAGCATGCTCCTTTAGAGAGAGCAAGCTCGGGTTGGAAGATGTGGAGGAGAAAATGTTCCAGTAGGAATTTTTGCTGACAATCAATCGATAGCTTCGGTGAGCACAGGGAGAGAAAGCCTGGGAAAGTCGGAGAGAGGTCCAAACTGGGTCAGGCGAGCCTCACTTAATCAGGAGAGAATAAGTTCCCCCAGAGGTGGATGGGAGAGTGGATTTCTGCTGGGTCTGATTCCTGGGGTGCATCAGGAAGGATTTGGCCAGAGCTTGGCGTCAGTACTAGAGCCCTCGGCTCTTTTCTGGGACGTCCTGAATGAAGAGACTGACAAGGAAATGAATCCATAAAAAGCAGCAAATTCTGGGGTCACCTGGGTGGCTCTCAGTCAGTGAAGCATTGAACTTAATTTCAGATTAGACTATGATCCCGGAGTCGTGAGATCGAGACCCGAGTCTGGCTCTGTGCTGACAGCATGGATCCTGCTTGGGATTCTCTCCTTCGTCTGTCTTTGCCCCTCCCCCACCACTCTCTCTTTATCTCTCTCTCTCTCTCTCAAATTAAAAAAATTAAAACTAAAGAAAAGAAGCAGGAAATCTTAGTAAACAAGTTGCCTAGAGAAATCAAGAGTTCCTGAGGAATCTTAGTTAAAGTTTCAGTTGTCGTGTTATAGTTCGAAGCATCAAGGAAAGTGTTACTGCCAGGAGTGAAGTATGGTTCTTTTCAGGAGGTGTAGACTGGAGAAATGGTGTCAGGGTCCCAGTATCAGGGAGGAGAATGGGCAGGTGGCTGGACTCTTCCATGACCATCAACACCAGAAGACAGGTGACACAGGACTGAGGCAGGTGTAAGCGTGGTCCCAGGCTCCACTATGACAAGAAAGAACATCCCTTCTAGGCTGTATTGCTCAGTTATGAAATTCCCTACCCGTTTCCACATCTCCTGCTAACTTCGCACACAGCTTAACCCAATGGTTAGCTCTGAATGGTGTGCACAGCTCACCGACATTTTGTACATTACCTTTTTTTTTAACATCATATGGAATATGATTTTCTCAGAGGACGCTGGGAAAGGCGGCTACCCCGAGGGAGGGGAGTGTTCCCGGATGGGGTCACATTAGGTGTGTGTGAGGAGACACAGGGGTGTGCTGGAGCACACTGCTTGCAAAGCACTGCGTCATCTACTCTAATTTTTATAATAACCCTTTGAAGTAGGAATTTTATTCCCCTTTGATAAATGAACAAACTGAATTTAGTCTTTTTTTAACTTAATTTTCTAGTGTGCCAGGCATTATTAATCAAATCAACCTATGATCATTCTAATGGCAAGATATAACATCTGCTTTTTAAAAATTTTAAAAATATTTTTATTTATTTTTGAGAGAGAGACAGAGCATGAGCAGAGCACGGACAGGGAGGGAGATAGAAGATCCAAAGCACGCTCCAGCCTCCGAGCTGTCAGCACGGAGCCCGACGCGCGGGGCTTGAACCCACGAACCACAAGATCATGACCTGAGCTGAAATCAAATGTTTACCTGACTGAACCACCTAGGCATCCCTGACATCTGCTCTTAATTATCAGTTAGCAACTGAGATTATGTTCACTGACCAACGAAGAAAGAAGATGAAGTGAAAATTCAGACAAGGAAAGTCCATCACGTGTGTGAATCCTGTCCTTGGGCAGGACTCAAAAGCAAGACGCGTTGGGATCAGACCTCTGCTGGAGAAGCACGGAGTGAAAGAGATCGAGGTGGCGTGGCCTCTCAAAGCCACTGACAAATGCTACTATGAAGAACCAGCTGGCCAGGAGGATAACCCGAGCCCTGTCTACCGGCTGGTGCTGAACATTGATTGATATCCTCGTACCTGAGTAGAAAGTGCCATCTTCTTATTTGCTCCTTTCTTGTTAATTGACTAAATGGAAGACAAATTAGCATCTGGGGCTCTGGCTGCGACAGTTTACGAAAGCAGATAGATGATGATCTGTGAAGCAGCCACTGAGAGAATGAAAAACAAAGTAGAAGAATGGTTTGAGGACCATATGACTTCGTCAGTAAATGTATCTCCAAGCAAGAACGTTCAATAACTGAACTTCTACGCTGTACATACTTGGTGGTTTTTGTTAGAAATCAGTTCTTTGAGGGCATGAGCTTTGTCTTTAATGAGCCCCCAGTACCTCGACAGCAAGTTAATGTACTGGCACAAATTAAATATTCAATTGCTATTGTTGTATAGATGAAAACACACCTGCTACTAGTCACCTACTTACTACAGTTTCTCATATAACTGTAGTATATAATTCCAAAATCACCTTAGTATAAAAAAAATACATAGAGTGGCTTAAAAAAAAAAAGAAGATGCTCATGTAGCATGTACAAGGGCAGCCCGTTTCATCATGTCTGATTTAAGACAATTCATGATGTTGGAGGAGTCCGTGCGGTACCGTGAGACGAACTTCGTCTGGATCATACACAGGGGCTGTACATCAAGGCACAGTTTTTGATGGGATGGTGATGTAGGCAAGCCGGGTGCAAGGACCCAGCAGAGGTCCCACACGCCCAGCCAGGAGGTTCCCCGACTGCACACAGGATAGAACTTGAAGGTGAGAGCAGACTTTACTGGTGGTAGAGAGAGTGCAGGTGTGGACACAGTGTCTGGGAGACTCAGAAAAGGAAAGGGGAGAGGGTCTCGTCCTTGCTTGAAGTCTGGGGATTTATCAAGGATGCCAGTCTGGGTAAGTGTCCTCTCAGACATCCAGGAACCAGTTAGAACAAAGTGTCCTTCGTAAGTCAGTTATTCCTCGGAGCAGGGGGTCTTGGCACCGAGATGTCTAGCGCCCGTGGTCTGGATGCGCGTACGAGGGCTTCTCCTGTGACTGTCACCTGGTCCTTCCTCACATATTTTCTGTTCTAGAGACACTGTTCGCTCCTTGTCCCTTTCGAGGAGGGCACACACTATTTACATTATGAAGCATGGGTAAAGTGGAATGCAGTCCTAGCAAGGATAGAATCAGGAAAAGAAGCAAACAGCAGGTTTTTACGGAGTCCTTCAGTGTCCCCATCTCAGGGGGACAGAGGACTTCTAACTTATTTGACACCATCACTGATATCGATGGGCAGCCAGGCCTGGGTGACGTTTATGCAGCACCCTGTAGGGTCTGCATAGTTCTGATGATCTCAGTTCAGCAGGAAAGAGAAGGAAGTATTGGGAAGATGAAGAGTTTCTGCTCCCTGAAAAGGGTCCCCTTATTATAAGAACAACGATTTAGCAGAGGAGCCCCGGTCTCCCTGATGGCGAAGCTTTGCCTGATGTCCCAACCAAGGACATGTCTGCTGGATTTCTGGATACATCCTACTGAGCGGCCCCCTTCTGAAGGTTGATCCCATTACTTGAAGGTTGCATCCTGGAGAACACCAAGCCCTCTCCACATCCCTGACACTGAATGAGGACGGGGGGGTGACGGCTGGATGGCCGAGTCCCCATGGGATCACAGCCCAGAGGTATATTAGCCAGTGATGTTACTTTCAACAGCTGGGCGGAATCTTTACTCTGTTACGAAGCTTGAGCTCTGTCTTTTTTCTGTGAAGTCTTGTTAACTTGTTAACTCTCAGATGTCCAAAACTCCTCCACAAGAGAAAGCCAGGGCTTTTCAGCCACAGCAGGAATTCATGGTGCCACAGCACTGGGGACCCGGGCTTCTCCTGGGGCCAGGAGACCTGGTTCAGCAGCAGACCCAGAACAGGTGTGGGATTGGCAGCCTTAAGGCTCCCTACATATGTTTGAAGCCCTCAGGCTTCAGGGAGAGAACCAGGGGACTCCAGCCTGAAGTCGACATAGTAAATGTTTAATTTGCCTTCAGGGGAGGTAACAACACGCTAAGGAGGCAAATGGTGGCTAACGGTGGCCTTGTCGAAAGTCACCCGAACGTTCAGCACCCCAGGACAGATCCTCCCCAGGGTCAGTGCCTCCTGAGCTGTCTAGGAGATGGAAACTTGAACCCCAAAAGGTAGTCTGTTCGTTTGTTTTGGTCTACATAGTATTTTACAAATCATCTCCCCGCCCCAAACTTCTCTTTTCTTGATTTTTTTGTTAAACAAAATAGTAGGAGGCTCAGATGGTGCATGGACTAATACATGCAAGGTACAGGGAACTCCAGCCAAAGACGAGCTGCCCCTTTGGACACGGCTCACATTCCCCAGCCCACTGGGATTCCCACCATCTCCTTGTTGGTATTTATGTTTGTTTTTAAATTGTATTTTAGAAAGGGAGAGAGAGAGAGAGCTGGGTAGAGGGGCAGAGAGAGACAGAGAGAATCTTTAGCAGGCTCCACACTCAGCAGGGAGCCCGATGCAGGGGCTCGATCCCACCACCCTGGGATCATGACCTGAGCCGAAATCAAAAGTCAGACACTTAACCGACTGAACCACCAGGCGCTCCTTTTTTTCCCTTTTTACCTGTTAAATAGCCTTTGTCAGAAAATTTATCCAATACTTTAAAAAAAAGCACTATTGAACTTGAAACTTTGATGTTTTTTTATTGGATGGACTGTTCTATAACCTTATAGGGACAAAGACAAACCTAAAAAGGTTCTCCCTTCTGCTAGAAATAAAAAGAATTTCGAACCAGTGGAAAAGATAACTGACAGGTGGTGCTTCATTGTCCTGTTTCTCATCAACCAGTTTTGTATGTAACACCAAATCTTCCCCCTAATTTTCCTTTATTAAATGGCCCCTACGTACACCTGCTCTATAATGTTTGACCTTGTGACAGCACCTCACTAGGTCCCTTATTAATTAATGACAAAGAAAATCTTTGGCATCGGTTCATTTTATATTCGTATGAAGCTATGATTCTAATATTTTACATTCAATAAGACAAGGTCTCTTTATGAAACTGTTTTTTCCCTTTAATTAGTGTTTCAAAAAGCCTTTGACACATGACCGAGAGCCTGTGTATTGAAGTCAAGCTGGGTGTTATAATTGACCAAGCCCTGTGGCCTTCTTCATTGGGGGTAACGAGGTGCATTGCTCAAGATTATAGTTGAGGAATGTTTCAGAATTGATTCACCACTAAGGAAAAAGAATATCTAGTTTCCCTGTAGAGTAAGAATCCGAAACAGGAAAGCTATAGATTATAACTGATTCCGGAGCAGTATTGATTTGGCATATTGTAAAAGGAAGGAATCCTGTTGTCCGGAGTGACAGGCGATGAAATCATGCCCGAAGTTTGGGTGGTTTGGTTAGCACCCTACTAATTTTTTTACGTGGCCCCATTCTCCCCAGATTACATAAATTTTAAGCAAATCGATGGATTTTACAGCTTAATACGGTGAGCTTTCCTGAAGCATCCAGCAGTAATTTAAAAAAGCATTTAACAAAGAAAGAAAGCCCTTGTAAATATTTTCTTGGTTTAGTGAGAAATTACAAGATAAAGCAATTGTGCAGGGGGAGTATAGATTAATAGATTAGGGAATTAGCTATTGTTTGCGAACAGATACAAAGGCAATAACAAATGATTATTAAGTATGAAGAAGTTAATTAAAATGCAAATATTATGCTCTGTTATGTATTAATAAATAGCAAGGAATTTAGGGAAACAAGCAAGGAATTAAAACATGATTATATATTTTAATTAAGTGTTAATTCATGGCAGAATGTTAATGGGGATTATATGAAAGTATCTGGGGAAAAGTCAACAATCACCAGTTCATGATGGATTAAAAGTTAAGACGAAAAACTCTACAAAAGAATGAGTCTCAAAATAGTGTGGAAAATATTTTGGTGTCAACTATCAGACTCTTGAAACTTAATATTATAATTAACTTATAACAATGTATCATAATAATAATAAAGAATCTCTGTGTTTCATGTCTATAGGAAGTATTCCCCATTTTAATAATTCACAGATTTGCAAATTTTTTGAGTTAAGAGAGACGTTAAAGATTTTCTACATTGAATCGTGATCTGATGGAAGTCAAAGAGCTGGTTAGTGGCACCTCGTTGATTTCCACAGAGGTTTAGGGGTTCCCATTCACCCTCCTCTACTAGGGGGTTTGCTGCTTCTCAGCATCCACTGAGATAAGCAGTTAAATTGGCAAGGATGTACCATTTTGCCAATAGCTGGGCAAGCACCAAACGCACCTTTCTAATGCTCTGTGAGCACTCGGTTTAGAGCGTGCAGCTCAGGTGTGGTGCTCCAGGGGGACGTCTGTCCGGAGGCCACCAGCTCCGGGGGCAGTGTCACTCCCAGGGTGGGTTAGGTTAGGGTAGGGTGCCAGGGCAGGCTCTCGTGAGCTCCCACTCCAGCCCACGCACTGCTGGAAGTGACCTTGGACGCCTAGCACGGACCCAGCCTGTTGTGTCGGCCAGAGCTGCGGCCCCGGAGGGAACAGAGTGCAGGTTGTGCGGGCTGAGCTCGCTCACCGCTCCCCTCCCTGTCTCGGGATGGGGCAGAGAACTGGAAAAGGAAGCCGATGGCTCCAATGAGTACAGGAAGCAGCACAGCCCCCCATGGCTGTGACACCCTCGTATCCTGAGGCCCAGGGACGCAGGGTCCTGCTCAGACACACAGGGCTCCTTCCCAGGGTAGAGTCAAAGGGGGGCAGGCAGGGCAGAGGTTTGGGGGCATGTCTGTTCTCATTTGAGGACACGCAGAAACATGGAAGGAGGCACAGCTCATGCCCCCTTCCCCACCCTCCAGGTGTCCCTGATGTGTGAAGATACAAGTATTTTAACGTATACATGATACTAACGCTATGATTCAGTGTGACCTTGATCACACATGAGATACACAAATGTCTCTCCCATCTCTTTGCACTTGTTAATTTATTCAAAACATATTTCCTGAGTTCCTATCATGTCCTAGACCTGCAGATATTAAGATTAAATCATCTAGTGGTCGCTTGGGCAGCACATATACTAAAATTAGAACGATACAGAGAAGATTAGCACGGCCCCTGAGCAAGGATGACACGCAAATTCATGAAGCGTTCCATATTTTTTGCAAAACGAATAATCCAGTGCAGAAACGGGCAGAAGACATGAATAGACACTTCTCCAAAGAGGACATCCAGATGGTCAACAGGCACATGAAACGATGCTCAGCATCACTCATCATCAGGGAAACACAAATCAAACCACACTGAGACACCACCTCATGCCAGTCAGAGTGGCTAAAATGAACAACTCAAGAGACTACAGATGCTGGCGAGGAATGTTGGTGGGAATGTAAACTGGTACAGCCACTCTGGAAAACAGTATGGAGGTTCCTCAAAAAATTAACAATAGAGCTCCCCTATGACCCAGCAATAGCACTGCTGGGGATTTACCCAAGGGATACAGAAGTGCTGATGCATAGGGGCACATGTACCCCAATGTTCATAGCAGCACTTTCAACAATAGCCAAATCATGGAAAGAGCCTAAATGTCCATCAACTGACGAATGGATCAGGAAGATGTGGTTCATCTATACAATGGAATACTACATAGCATGGAGAAGGAATGAAATCTGGCCATTCGTAGCAATGTGGATGGACCTCGAGGGTGTCATGCTAAGTGAAATAAGTCAGGCGGAGAAAGACAGATGCCATATGTTTGCACTCAAATGTGGATCAGGAGAAAATTAACAGAGGACCATGGGGAGGGGAAGGGGGGAAAAAGAGTTAGGGAGAGGGAGGCAAATCATGAGAGACTCTTGAATACTGAAAACAAACTGAGGGCTGAAGGGGGAAAGGGGAAGGGGAAGGGGGTTGATGGACATGGAGGAGGGCACTTGTGGGGAAGAGCACTGGGTGTTATATAGAAACCAACTTGACCATAAACTATAAAAAAAAGATTAAATCATCTATTATTCAGGAGAGTCCTGCATATATAACCACATACAAAGTGATACCACTAACAACACCTTCAATAAGAAAGCAAGAAAAACGAAAAAGAGCCAACTACCTAGTAAAGAGAAGCAGTAAAAAAAGAAAAAGAGTTTAAACTTCTCTCTCTCTCTCTCTCTCTCTCTTTGTGGAAGTCAAGAAACAAGGTCTCCTGGATGTTAGTGCTTTGCTTTCGTTCTGGAAAAAATGCATGGGAATTAGGACAGGCTCATAACTTGTGCTTGGGGTTCTCCATTTAGTTCCCTGGACCAGCGCCCCCTGCACGGGGCTCAGGGCCAGTTCTCTGGGCTGCCTGCAGTGTCTGCCCTGGGGCTGTGCCCACGTCCAGGCAATGGGAGGCCCCCACAGAGGATGGGGCAAGAGTGGGGTTAGAGATCGTTGTCTTCCTCCTCTAAGGGTGTATCTCCCATGACATCACTAAAGCTGTGGATCGTCCCAGGGTCCCAGAGCTATGTCCCTCCCCTGCCTCTGGGTAAGAAATCCCCCCGCTCTTCTGCTACCCCTGGGGGTCACTTCTGCTGTCTCTTAGGGGGTTTCCGGGCAGGTAGTCCCTTCATCAAACCTTCTTCAGCTATTCGATTTCCGGGTGCTGTCTCCTTCAGGGACTCTTCCTTAAGACTTCTACAAGTTCTTCGTGTGACTTTGTTCTTCCTCTCTCCTTGGGCCAGTCCTAACTTGTATGAGCTTCTCTTGTGTCATTTCGGCTTTGATCACGTAACCTTCTGGAATGCAGGCTCTGACACGGGTGACTGACCATGTCCCAGTGTCTGGCTTGGCTTCTCCTCCTACAGATTCAGATTTGCCGCAGGACACTTAGGTAATGAGCACTTTTGTATTTTTCCTTAAACATCAGTATCTGAACTCCTACTTTAGATACGGAGGAGTGAGCTTCTAAGAAACTACCCCTCCCTCATTTAACAACTACAAGTTCTGGACAAAACACCCAAACAAAAACAAGCAGTAGAAATAAGCTCCCTCCCCAGAATTCTCTATTCAGCAAAAATGGCTTTACTAATACATGCGAAAGCAAGGCATTTTCAGGTTACACAGATGGTTATCGTTTCCAAGACTGCACATTCATTCCTGAAGACCCACCTCTCTGAGTCCAAGAACTACCCTTAGCACTTCTGGTAGTGTGGTCCGGTTCCGGTGGCACGGGGCTCTCCCAGCTGATCACATCCTGGACATCGTGAATGGTCAGTTGTCAGGATTTGGTTATATTCTTCTCAAAAATGTTGACATTTGGTTTTAGACTCACACCCATCAGGGAGACAAAGATACCGTGGTGACCTTTGGCGCCACATTTTCCGTTTTCCACACGATGATCTCAGATATACACCCCAATCCACATCTGAGTTGAGAGGAGGCACAGATTTTTGCTCTGTTTTGTTTTGATTTCTACATCAACTTGTTTGGCCTGATTTAAATGCTTCGCCATATACAGTTATGGGAAGGAAATGTGGCCTGTCCCCTCCCTTGCTGTAGAATTAGAGATTCCACCACTGGCTAACCAGCAAACTGGACAAAGACTGGATTTTTAAAGATTTCACATTTTGTGGTTCTTGCATTCATTTAGAAGCCAAAATTGATTCTAACTTAACAACGTTGAAACACAGAAGATACAATTTTCATTTGGGTGTATTTATATGCAATTCCATAGCCCTGAGATGCACAGAATGATTATATTTCCTAACTTACCTGCTAAATAATTAACTTGGAAGGTGTAGGTTTGGAGACGGTAAAAGGGTCCGGGGATCGCCAAGTTAGGAACATAGCAAACGACTCATATTTGACTTTATCCTGGTATCAGGAAACTGCAGGGGACAATTAGAGCAAATGATTTAGCCCTTTGGTGTCATTTCGCAGGCTGGCTTCTGTCGTCCGTGGGGATCTCGGTGCCACTTTGTTGCCCCCAGTGGCTGTGTGACTCACTGTTCTGTTGGAGAGAATGGAATGGCAGTGACTGCTTGCAGGTGGAAACCTGCTTAAGTCAAGTACCTGCTGTTTGAAGTACTTTTGAACTCCCTTTGAGCGGGGGTGACGGCTGTCCCAAACCAGTCAGAAGTGAAACACCTGTTCCCGTCTCTGAAAGTGACTCGTAGTGTGTTTATGAGGTCCTCAATTGTGTTACAAACAAGTTAAGCCCTTGAATTCTATGCCTTTGTAATTTCCCTAAAGGAATACAGTTTAGATGCAGTTTAGGTTTATTGCTGTTTTGTTACTTCCAAGGATCTTACTTTTAGGGTAAAATCACATTTTGAAAGTCTGTGGTAGCAATATAAGCAATGCTTGGGTTTCTTTTCTGGTACCCTGCAGAATCTGGGGGAGACCAGACCTGAAATGCCTCCAAGGCCACACCAATAGACTCCCTGTCTCCAGATATGTCTCCCTATTATCTTTTCTCCATTACAGATTCACTCACGGGGACCCCATCATTTTTTTCAGGCTCTTCAGTAAAACGTAAGCACCCTTAGAAAGTATTAGGCCTACCTGCTAGACTCGTGTTGTGATGCTGCTAAGACCCTGACTTTGAGGAGAGTGAATGGAGAAGAAAGGTGGTAACCACTTACTGGGCACATTGGCATGTGCTGAGCCCAACTTCACATTATCTGACGCAATAAAACTCTGGCTGGGGTGGACCAGAGTTTTATTGCGGACAATAAATTGTGGACAATTACAGAGGACCCGGCGATCAACAGAGTTGATATAAATTCACAACATCATACGGACATCATGCCTGGGATTTCAATGCAGAATCATTTGAACACTGGCAGCAGAAGGGAAGACTGGCAAATAAAAGTGGGTCCTCAAATGACTGGTTTTCTAATAATTCTAACTTGCGAGTTCCTTCTCCCTAACGTTAGCAATATCAAATGCAATTCAGGCATTTTGCAATAGGTGGCTTAATGACAGCAGTAAGCAGGTACATACAGCCTGAAATGCAGTCATCAGGACAAACAGTATGAAAGTTGGTGGGTTTCTTGACTGGTTTCTTGGGGAAATGATGGCAACAACCAGCAGAAATAACTAGAGAATTAGCAGAAGAATTGCAAGTGGTCGCCTCTAGTGATTGCTGGCGGCTGACAGACTTTACTTATGCAAGTATATCATGAGGAAAATTATTTTAAAGGAGAGAGAAAACAATAATTATCCACTTGATGTGAATTTTAAACTGTGCATTCGTAATCAAGAGCAATGTTCAGAGTGAAATGTCAGTGGGAAAACAAATTTAAGAAGAAAAGATTCTTTTAAAGAAAATTGCCCCTTCTAAATCATACCTTTTTTAAAAGGAACATTTTGCCCATTACCCCCAAAGAGAGCGCCAGATGCAATTATTCCCAAAACATATTTTTAAAATAAACATATAATAAAAGTAAATTTCCCAAGATATATACACAGCCTTATTGTTTCCTAGTTGTTGATGCTTTCAATGTTTTTTCGTTAGACAGCTCGAAATGAAATAAAAGCAAAATTGGTACAAACTGTAATTTCTAAAAATCTTAAGGGAAAGAGAACAGTTTTCCTCATTACAACAATTCTTTGTAAAAATATATATCATTTTTATAGTTCTTCTGAAGTTGACTCTATTAGGCACGTGGAGTACTGAATAATGCTTGAAGGAGCCCATCTTTTCTTTTAACGTGAAGCCCAATGAAACAAGCGAAAATGAAGATGACTTCAAGTGTAACTATTTTATCAGGTCAGGAAGTTCAGGACAAGAATGAGCCTTGGGTGATGGAAACAGTAATGGGAGAAGCATCCCAGGGAGCCCTAGAGGTCTGATAGGACATGTCACAGAGAGGATATTTCCTTGTGCCTCGGATGTTCTGAAAGCCCTACTCTGTGCGGGGCACACCACTCGCTTCCGGGAGTCAGGCCACCTGTTCAATAACCTCACAACTCAGTAATCGACAGGCAAGGGCCTGAGGAATCTAAGAAATTATTGCATTAATACAGAAATAATTGGATTCTGTATAGAAACATTATAATCTGACTAAGCACAGGGAATCTCCTAGACGGCCATTTTAGAGCTCAAAATATGCTTTCGTGAGACAAAAGTTGTTCTCTTCACTGAATCCTGAATGACGATGAGGTCAGTTGGCCAACAGGAGGGGACCTGCTTCCAATCCCAATAAAAATATAGACAATGATTAGAAGGCAAGAAAAACCATCTCTGGAACAGAGAGATTTAGTGATTGTTATAACTTTGTAGCAGAAACAATACACATAACTAAAAAGTGCAGTAGGCTGATGATTAGCATAACCATTACGTAAAGGCATGGATGGCTGGGAGTGAGAGAATCACACTGCCATGGAAAAGTGGTTACAATTAGGAGAATAAGCGTGTGTGATATGCTCATTGCGAGCCACTGACTACCTCTCACCTGTGTACATGGAATCAAAAAAGAAAAACACCTACAATATTTCTACATTTTTTATTAATGGATGATTAAAACATAAAATGAGGTAGCACATACTTCGCAAAAATTTTGACTGACTCGTGTTCTAAGAGGCTGATACCAAGTTAAAGAATAATGTTTTGTTTTCCAACATAACTTTTTAAGTGAGCAGATTTCAGAACAATGCCATAATGAATTTGGAGATCTGGAATGATTTATTTCACACTATTTCGGTGAGCCATTATAATTGAGTTAAACTTCTTTATTGGGAACATATATAATTGAATTTTAAGAGGTCATGTTTTTTAATAAAATGTGTCTGGACATTCTCCTTCATTATTCAGTGTGATTCCATTAACCTCGAGTTTGATCCTTTGGAAGAAGAACAAATGATCATTGACATTCTCTATCTGTTCTCTAGCAGGCTGGGACCCACATCCTCAGATTTGCTTACCAAGGGGGAATTTCAATTGTTTAGCTGAGTGAGAAGAAAAATCAAAATTGTTGCATTTCATCCTTTGAATGACATTTGTAACTTTTTGCAGGAAAGGATATGAAAGTTATTGATTTACTGAAAACAAATCTAGTTCACCGTTAAGACTGGGTAAAAGGTGTTGACAAACTCCTTTGTTGCATAAGCCATTGACTAATTTTTCCCTTTCGTTCAGAAGGTGGACATAAAGTACTTAGTACTTGGAGCATCATATTTTTTTAAAAAATGCAATGATCTTTAACTGTTTCTGGTCTTCTACTATTTTAATTACTCAGAAAAGCTTTCACTTGAGATCAAAAATAATTTTATTCCTTTTCAAGAGCTCTTTTCCTGTGTGCATTTAACATATGCATTTTAACAAATGCCTTTAGACAAATGACTCTTAAAAACAAGTTCTTCTTTCCAAAGGAAGATAGATAGATCGATATACTATGTCAATTTAGGTTATTCAGGGACACAGAAAGATAATTTTAACGCCATATGAATTTTTCCACACTAGAGTAAGATATACCAACAAGAAAAATACTTTAATTGGCCCAAACAGCACAAGAAGATGGAGAACACGTGCATGGGGAGGTGATATGAAATACTGGCTCTGCTTCGCTCAGTTACAAGATGGCGGTCAAGACCCTTCATATTTCTGATGTCAGTTTTCTCAGCTAAAAACAAGTGGGGATGACAATGTCTGCCTCATCAGCTTTGTCTGGAGAATCGAGTGCGTGTTCACACACTAGGTGCCCCGCGTACTGCTTGCACATGGAAGGCGCACGGTGTGCTGGCCATGGCTATGTCACCTCATGCGCCATGCAAGCCAGGATGGCTCGCACGCCCATGTCACGTTATTTAGAAATTACTATGTGGCCGGTAATTCCACACTGAAGTAAGCGCTATGGATGTTCCTAGGGTAGAAAACATTCACGTCTTTTCCCCATTTTATTGATTTCTTCTCTTCTCCTTATTGTCTTCTATATACACACTTTGTTCTGTTTTGCTATTTTTCTAGATTCTTGAGATGAAAGTATAGATATTTTGGGGTGCTTGGGTGGCTAAGCATTGGACTCTTGATTTTGGCTCAGGTCATGATCCCAGAATCCTGGGATTGAGCCCCACATCGAATACTCCCTCTCCCCTTTTCCCCCATCTAAAAGAAAAAAAAAAGTTTAGATATTTAACTTCCAATATTCTTTCTAATATATTTGCTAAAAACTTCCCTCTGAGCATTTACTTTCATCTACACATACTGATATTTTGAAATTTCATTATGACTCACTTAAAATACTTTTATAAATTGTGCTTTGAATTTTTAATTAAGGTTTACTTAAAAATGTATTGCTTAATTTCTGATCTGTGGGTAAATTTCTGCTTATCTATACCTTACCGATTTCTGGTTTAATTCACCCTAGTCAAAAACTGTCAACAGAATGGTTTCGACCCTTTGAAATTTCTTGTGGATTGCTTTATGAATTAGCACACGGAAAATATTAGTAAATGTTCTCAGAGCACCTGAGAAGAATGTAAATTTATCACCATTGGATATCATATCACTAATATACATGCACATAAGTATATGTGCATATACTTATGCATCATATCAATATAGCTGTTTGTGAATAGTGTTGTTCAGATCTTCACAGTTACAGATTTTTGTCTACTTGTCTATCAGCTTTGTGGGGCATGTGTTAAAATTCCCCTACCATCGTGGATTTTCTGTCTCCTTTTAGTGCTGTTGGTATTTACCTTATACATTCTCAGAATATCCAACTAATTTCCCCCCCTCTGATTAGACGTCACCTGCAGCGTCTTCCCAGCACAGGATGACTTCTAGAATTTCACCTTCTCCAAGGACCTTTGCTTTTTTGGAGATGTGTCTTCTGCTGGTCCCCCAGAGCCTCACCTCCTGCACAGGCAATCAGGAGCCATTCTGCGTTTAAAGAATTTCCATGCAGACTTTTGTGGTTCCCTCCTCAGAATCCCCCTTTTCCAGCACTCCTCCCTCCAAATCCCACCCGTGCTAGCACCTCTGGTCTCCGTCACCCTCACCCAGTGAGATAGTTGCACTCTCTGCGTCTCTCCCTTCCTGCTTCCTGCTTCCTGGAAGTTACATGCAGGCTCACAGGGGCAGGCTCCTAGAAGCTGCCATCCATCGCCTGGGAACAACGATTGTGTGTATACTGGGTCCAGCAGTTATACTCATTTGTTTTGAGAGGCCGAGTCTGATACCACCCAGAAATAGAAGACTTGCATGGTTCTCTTTTATTAATTTAATCAGTATTTCCATTTCCTCTCTTTGAAACTCTCTAAAACCTCGGCTTAAGAAGTGGTGAAAATCTGAGTCCAATGGTGATCTTGCTCTGGTCCAGACAGTTCTCATCTTTGCATCTGGTCTCCACCTAGTGTTGTCATGACAACATCTTGCACCCATTTGTACATGAGCTTTCTGTGACCGTTACTCTTTCCGGCAGATCCCAGAGAAGACACAGCTTTTTCTTTCTTGGCGGTGTTTCTTCTCCCAAACTAGACAGCATTTCTTTAGAGGCTTAGAAAAATAAGACTTAGAAATGCTGAAGAGACTGACTGAGTTCTTACAAGTAATTGTTCTGGGTCCAAAGTGGCCAGTGGCCTCGCAGACACTATATCCTTTACACCCATGTCCAGGTGGACTTCGCCATATGCACTGACCTCCTCAGCCCTTGCCTGAGATATTTCCCAGGTTTTGTAAAGCCATGGGTCATAAGAGAAGCAAGTATTTTCAAACTCATTGAAATAAAACAGATTTGTTTTTATTTCCACGTTGATAATTTGCATTTTTTAATTCCTAAGGCTTCTGTCCAGCATAAGAATGAGGTCCTTAGTAATTTAATAAAACATATTCATTTGCAAATAATTTTTGTTGCTTTAAGGAGTTTCATTATTATTTTGTACCAGCCACTTGCCGATAGGTTACTTTAAGGCAAGGACCAATTCTTTTTCCTCATGTTCATCTAACAGCATATTGTCAGTACAAGCTTGAGATACACATCTGTTGATTTACACTGTATGCGTTGGTGTCTGTGTAAAGGACATCTTAATTTGGGGCAAACATCGAGAATTTTAAATGACTATAAAATTTTCATGAATACAGAGGCTGACAAAGGAAGACAATTCACTGAAGAGTTCTGAAAAAAGGGAAAATGACTCCCATGAACTATTTTGTAATTATCTAAACCAAATGCCCTGAAGCCCCAAGGTCTACTGCTCTTATAAGAAAAAAAGAGAATAAATTGGAAAGTTATGTTCTTTTCTGTATCTCTTGAAGACGATTTATCCACTTCCATGAAAAATCTTCTGTCCATTTTCCAACAAACCTCAGAGAGTGTATCAGGAAGAAGGGGGCAGAAATAAAGGATTTGAAAGACCGAGACACTCTTGCCATTTTACTGAATTGCAATATTCTCTTCCCTCCGCTCATGCCTCAATATGCAAATCAGGTCTAAAACTAAGAGGATATGAATTATGCCAGTGTTCCATCACTGTAACAAATAACACTGTATCTATGAAAAAAATAAGCTTCAGGGTTTCAGGAAACACAGTGTAAGAATCACAAATACATAAGAGATGCAAGCGTGTGTCCCCCTAAAATTCACCTGCTGAACTCCTAACCCTCAATGTGACTTTATGTGGAGGCGTGGCCTTTAAAGTGATAATTAAGCTACTGTGGGGCTGGTAGCCTGGGGCCCTAGAACATGTTGACTGCTGTCCTTATAAGAAGAGAGGGAGGTGCCACACATGTACACCGAGGGAGGTCACAGCAGGATCTACAAACTGAAGACCAAGCTCAGGAGACGCCACCTTGATCCTGGACTTCCAGACTCCAGCATCTCAAGAAATGAGTATCCATTTCTCCAGACGCACAGTCTATGACACCTTTTCATGGCAGCCCTAACAAAATAACATGGACTATTAGAAGAAATGGGCTATTAATTACCAGACACTTCCAAGATTGAGAATTTTGCCATCCATCTGGATTCAGAATATTTTGAGATAAAAGAGTCCACGCTCTTTGACAGTATGTTTCAGCAGCTTCCCTCAAAACCAGTGCTTCCTTTTTAAGGTGTTGGTTGAACAGATTCAAAAGACCACATAAGGTTTTGGTGATTTCGAATAGACGTTTTAATCTTCAGTACGAGAATACACACAAACATGGAACGCCAGGTTCATTCAGGTCTGCCAGATAGATTCCTGGACAATAAAATGATGAAGTCTCTGATCATGTCCTTCCTCTTTTGGCAATCTGAAATAGGTCCCAATTTACTCAAAAGTACCCTTGCTTCTCAAATCTGTGTCATAGCCTCCCCTGGACACGGTCTCTGGCTTTCCAGTTTCACCTTCCATGACATCCCACTGTGGTTGAGATGCCCTGTGACAGACCTGGCCCCTGTTTTTCTCACGTTATGTCCTCCATCTGGATGATTCACTCTTCTGCCCCAGTTTGCTTCCTTGGAGTGCTGTTACTACTTTACATCCTTCACAAAAGCAAATGACTTCAAGATATCTATTCAGATCGCCCTCTACCATGTGTAGTTTATCCTTCCCTGAATCTCCTCCCGGTCGGTTATTATTGTTCTTAGAACATTTACAATTTGCCTTCTGTAACTCTCATTTCTCCAGTTATAGAGTGGATATCTATCTATCTATCAACCCATCAACCATTGATCAATCATCAATGTATACGTATTATCCTGAAAGTAGTCACATGGTTTCTGCCCCAGAGATAAGCTATTATTTCTGGTTACAGCAATGAGTACGTACGTTTTCCTTGCTTCCCATGATCTGGGGTGATGTGATGAGATCCAGATGTTATCCTATATGTATCAGGGTCCATACCACAGGTGAGGAACCCCAAAAATATTAATCTGGGGACTTACACAGGAGGGGTAGAGCTTGCCACCTCCCCTTCTCATAAAGAGAGAAAAGTCTTTGCTCCCCAGTGTAAACAGATTTCTTGGGGAGAGTAGGGGCAAGATCCTGGGTTCTTACCCTCTGGAATATAAATGAATGTCTTCCGGGTAGACAAGCCCAGTGTCTCTGTGTTCACAACTACTGGAATGTCCGCACACTCCAGATCCCATCCCCCTTGAAATGTAAACACACACCTTCAGGGAGGTAAA
Source organism: Cryptoprocta ferox (assembly GCA_028646485.1). Taxonomy (NCBI): domain Eukaryota; kingdom Metazoa; phylum Chordata; class Mammalia; order Carnivora; family Eupleridae; genus Cryptoprocta; species Cryptoprocta ferox. The sequence goes on from CM053567.1 coordinate 2,098,936, forward strand.
TATCTTACTGTCTATTCCATATCTTCCCAGTCTTGTCCTTAGCCAAGTCCTAGCAAAATATGTTTCGAATGCCCTAACTATGAGGAAACACCAAAACATTTGCTGATAATAACCTTGTTTCTTATAATTTCCAGGGCTTTTCCTTGAATACATTGAGCACCTGATTAGTTCTAAGCTGGATAGAGTAGAGTAGGATAGGGTAGAGCAGGGTAGAATAAAATTAGATAGTAGTAGAATATAATTCTATTGAATTGAGTTGAATTAGATGGTATGGGGTTAATTTAATATATCTTTTTTCTTATTTTTTATAATTCTGGCTGGCCTCTGTCTATAAGATAATAAAAAATCCAATTGGTAGAACTTTCAGTATTTTAAAAAAGTGCCATTTTAACTTGGACAACTATATAATAATAGCTCCAAAATATTCCATATCAAACAAGATTCTGTGGTTTGAGTTGCAAGATGTATGTCCCATCAGACTGTCCCTGGTCAAATTTCGCATTCTGTTTCATGCCATGTACGTGGCCCATTTAACGAATATGAGATTTTAAAACTGCAGTTCAGGCTTAGGGACTGGGCCCACACTGTACATTGTAACACTTCTTTGAACTTATTTGAGAAGAATTCAAATAACACCGAACAGAGGAAATTCTAGGAACATTTGCCAAAATGGATATTCAGATCGTCTGCCATGCATTTTAAGGAGGTTAGTCTATGAATTTTTAGATGAAAGACTTTGCTCAGGGTCTTAGAAATATAAATAGGGGAAAAAAAGTGAGAAAAGAGAAAGGAAAAGCTTTGAGTTAATCCAATTTCCAGTAGAGATGAAATAGGTACCACTGAGTTGAAAAACCAGTTCTATCAAATGTGCTTTGGCAATCATTCTTTAACTTGTTTTAGTAAAAGAACACTTATGTTTTCCCCCGGAGAAAACGACCTTTGACGGCAGTTAGATGTTTCGGTTTATTTGTATACGTCTGACTTCAAAGTTAGCAAGAGGGAAAACGAATCTATTTGCTAAACATTGTATGATATGCTGAATACACTGATTTCTTCTTTCTTTAGAGCTGAAGTCAAATCTGTTTGCCATGTGTACAGTGTGGAGGTATTTGTCAAAACTCAGGCCTAGAAAGAAGAGCAAGCTGATGGTGAAAACCAACTGTATCTCAGCAACCGTTGAAGGGACAGAACTGCCACATGATTAATTCACTTCCCTGAAAGAAAAGGCTCCCATTCTGGAGCAGGGAGAGCAGCTGTGGTCCATTCCCAGGATGAGTGCTAGAAGGTTCCTTATGAATGTGCTCCCAGGGAGTCCTGTGTGAAAGTCCCCTTGTCTTGCTTCTTGAGAGAAAGTTTGGAAGCTCACCCAGAAAATTGGTATTCCTACAAAACAAGAAGGAAAAACAATACATGTTTGAACCCCCGGTGTTAGATCTTGACAAGTGTGTGTATGCGTTAGATTTTCCCACAACAAATAAATAATGATTTGAGTAAAACCAGAAACAACCGAAAAATCTGATAGATAAAAAGAAAGTTCCAATTCTGTAAAGTTCATTTGAAAACTAAATATCAATATTATGTTTATTTCACTCAATGCGGCACTTTGTTATATTATTTAAATCAGGAATTCTGGAGACAGGAGAGATCAGAGATTATCTACTTTAAACAACCACCATGATATCCACAATGCTGAACCCCAACGTGGTTGAGTTTCTTGTTCAAGTTTGTGTAGATATTTTGTGTTTAAATGACAGCTGGTAGGTAAGTGCCTACGTCCTACGGCCAATTTAGGAATCTGTAACCTACTGCTCTGCATGGTAGCAAAGAGGATTGACCTAATTCTTTCCGAAATCCTAGCTCTTGCTCCATGGCCCACACTCATCTGGTTCTTAGCAGACATTTGAATCAATGCAATGAAACTCCGCAAAGCGGGAAGGCTTCTCCCATCAAGAGAAAATCACTTTGCCAATCCTCATCTTCCCGTGCTCTTATTGTCCTGTGCTCTGTCGCTTCTATCTCCTGTTCAGTAGCTGGGGTTAAGAGACACATTCTAGAAGCAGATTGGCAAATTCCTCACCCAATTCAGTCCTCAACAGCAAATGCAGCAAATCCGTTTTCAAAGAATAGCCCCTCACGGGAGGTGGGGTTCCTCCCATGACAACCCAAGAAGTTCCTCTCCTTTCCAGAAGCTCAAACTCTTTCAAGAATCATAAACTCCTTTAATTTTCTGCTTCAAGAAACAATGGTCTCTGACTGTTTTGTTTTCATTTTAAGAAAACTCATCACAGCTTTTTACCCTTTCTGAGACACGATCATGCCCTAACTAGGAAACCTGAAGAATAGAAATTGTTGTCTTTCATGTGGGCATCCTTGTTTTGGGGGACCTCTCAGTGTCCTCGGGGAACATGTCCAGTCTTGTCTCAAGTGTTGAAATCCAGCTCTGCAATGACCACAGCTGGAGCCCCGGCCAAGTGCCTGTCCTATGTGTCGTGGGCAGAATTGGCCCCTGGGGCTTCTGGCCACCACTTGGTGCCTTAGTTAACACACACACACACACACACACACACACACCCCAAGCTCACTTAGAATCACGTGTTCAAGCTTACTTTTGAATAAAGATTATGAGGATGACTTCTGCCATGTAATGAGTGAGTTAACTAGGTAGTTACTGGGCACACAACCAATGGGGACCCTGGAGTAGGTGTCTTAACTAGTGACCCGGCATGTTTTTACTAGCTCACACTGCTTCTTACCTTCTTCATTTATTCTTGCTCTGAAAGCCCATTTCAGACAAGTAGTAGTAGTTTAGTCAGAATTTAGCCAAATAACTTGGGTTAAACTTGACCCTGGAGCCTCACTGCACTGTTTTGTTACTGTTTCCATGAGAAAGCACCTTCTAGTTTATCTGTCTCATATTTCAAATTACAGAAAAGCTTTTGGAAAACTGCCCATTGTAAATTAGAAATGCTGTATACTGAAAATAATAGGAGTTGATTGTAATATCTGACACGAAGAAGTTATTTTAGGCTTTAAAGCCTATTTGCAAAAGAAACTATAATATTGTCACAAATTAGTTAGCAAATACTGATGTAAAAGATATGCTGATAAAGACTATTTTTACATTGTTTATTCAATATTTATGGAGCTCTGTTACAAGCAAAGCATTTAGAAATATTAAAATCACAAAGATAAATAAAACAAAGTTCCTTTCCCTGAAGCAACTTAAAACCTAGTGAGAGGGAGTTAGAAATACGCTTGAGAAATCCACAACCATGACCACAAGGAAGGAGAAGGAGGGGGTCTTAGGAGAAAGGATGAGAAGCGGAAGCTACATTTCCACAAGGGGGCCCTGATCCTGGAAAGCCTTTACTGGGCATCTCAGTGAGAGTCTAGTTGCAGGTACTAGACACGCCTGTAGTTGTAAGCGGATATGATGTGATACAGCAGACACGATACTTAACGTGAATCCTGGGAGAGGAGATTGACAGGGCTGAGCTTCTTGGAATGGCACTCAGAATGCTCCTACAGGATTGGACGGCAACCTGTTGAAAATGAACAATTTCACACCAACATGAAACAGAGCCATTCTGCGATGGGCCAAGGTGAAACCTAGACAACACCTTTGGACATGTGCGCGCCGAGGACACCGCAAGAAGTTGGCCGTCTGCAGCCCAGGAGGTAGGCTTCAGGGCAAGCCAACCCTGCCCCCACACCTTCTTCTTGGAATGCTGGCCCGGGACCACGAGAGCATAAACTTCTGCCGGATTTCGGTAGGGCAGCCCGAGCAAACTAACAGGCCAATATATACAAAAGCATGAACACTGTCCAAAGCACAACGGTGGCCAGGCAGGCATCCTGGCTAATGTGTGTATCACTGCTTCCTTTCCAGGGATAGCCTTACCCCACTTCGTCCCTGTGCCTTGGCGGTCAGGTGTGTTAAGATCCCCCATCACACAATGGCCTCCCCTTCCTGAGAGTGTCCAATCCGGACGAAAGACCTGCTCCCTCCTGCCATCCCACAGATTATGTATAGTGAGCCTAAAATTTATCAATAAGCCCTTTCGTTCTGACACAGTCTGATGGACACAGGCAAGGTTTTCTGGCTGCAAGGAACAATCAGGATGACTTTCTCCACCGTTTTCTGTTCATTGGGTCCTTTGCTCCGGGTCACTGGAGAAGGTATTCAATTACGTTTCTTTACTTCCCTTCCCAAAGCATATTTACTGAGCAACTACTGTGATCCCTGGTCTATGCCAAGGATTTGAGATCTTAGAGAGGAAAACATAAAAGACTCCCTTTTTTACATTCGAATTCTAGTCAGCTATGGACTACAATAACTAACACATAAAAATTAATATAGATAATTTTAAATTATTATTTCTTAAATTGAAGGAGGGCATTAATTCCTGATGCAAGAAAAGAAACCCAAGTGCTAAATAGTCTAGCTTTTTAGTCTTTATTCTAAAACAGGGAAACTTCATTTATTGAAGTATTGCTGAGGGACACAGAAATCTAGCCATTGAATATTTCCCCCAAATAAAATACTTGTACAAAAGTAGAAGATTAAACCCAGAAATGCTGTAAAAGATGCTAAAACCGTAGAATTTGAACACAGTAAAGCGTAATTCAACCTTTTCCTTTTGGGGATCCAGACTAAGGAACCATACCTCCCAACTCTTGTATTATTTCTTTCTTTCTGTCTTGTATTTTGAACTCCTTCCTGTCTACTGGGTCTGTCATTTTAAATGTCACTATTTTACATCATTGAAGAAATGAATCTCTCCACTGATGCTTTTCATCTGCCATTTCAAGTCCAAAGTGCAGCCTTAGGAACGAGTAAATGGGGTTTAGACCAACTCTCCAGCATAATCCATATGCGCCACGCAGCCTCAATATTTATCATCTTGATTAAAATTTAAACTAGAGCTCAGACACTTTCGATGAAAAGACTATGTATATTTCAAGTCTATTTTCCCTTTTATTATTTTAGGAAAACCATCAAGCAAATGACTCAGGCAGGCAGGAGCCTAAGTACATGGGAATATTCCAGAACAGCCTCATGGCTGTGTGCACGAGTGATCTCTGCTGGCAGGTTAGCAGTGGACAGTGGAAGATTGGCTAATGTTGAGCCGTGTGGGTCGCACAGTGTTCTCACTCCTGCTTCGGGTGTGTAGAGTTTGAGCTCCTCCATCAAGCATTGTGTTAAAAACCATCATTGTCCTGGAATTCTCTCACGCCAAGCTCTGTAACGCCGAGTGCGAACTGTTCTTCCAGAAACAGGAAGGAAATACCCCTCAGACCTTCTTGCCTTCCAGCCTCTGCCCACACCCATCCGTACAGTGAACCCATCGCCTTAAAACTGAAAAAAAAATTCTGAATTAACACAAGGTGCCATTCAACCCTTCATTCATAAATAAAATCAATATGTAAAAATAGCAAAGGAGTTCTGAGAGAAAGAGAGAGAGAGAGAGAGAGGAGAGCCCCCATTTTTAGACAGAGATGGAAAGTGGATGACTGGGTGCCTGAGGCCTGCAGGGAACAGGGCTGGACAGACAGTACAGGGGCCCCCAGGCCCTGGAATTGCCGGGCACTGGACCGTGGTGATGGTCGCACAACTTGGCAAACTGACCCTCAGATCAGTGAATGGTGCGCTGAACACAGGTGCCTCACACGGTATGAAGTGGATACATCAGTAAGTCGTTTAAAACACGTAGGGAGTTGGTCTTACGCTACCGGGAGGAAAGGCTCTTTGTTTTGTTGATAAATGGCTCCAACATATTGACTAGGGGCTGGCGGGAAGCCGGAGATGTCGTGAGCCCTGTTCACATCCTCTGCCCCATGAGAGGCTGTGGCCAGACAGCCTGTCCCCGCCCCCTGCTCCTGAGATCCTCCCAGAAGCACCGAAGGCCATTGCCAGCCTCATCCTCAGGACTGACGTGCTAATGCAGATACAATCAAGGAGGGTCTGTGTGAAATGCGGTCCCTGCTCCAGCATCCGTGACACTCCCGCCAGGCTCTCCAAGAGCCGACTGAGGAAGAGGAAGAGGAAACAAAAAGCCCAGCTCGGAGCAGCATCTGACTCAGAATGCAGGACATGTCAGTGCGCTTCCGCTCAGGGCCTGAAGAGGCATTTCTGCTTGTAGAGGGCTGTTGTCTACTTTCTGGTTTTTGTTTTCGGCACTGTTTCCCTTTACCCTACTTAAATGCATATGTAACAAGATTTAAGAGTCCTTTTCTACGGGATCAGAGACAAGAGACACAGAGATTTACAAGTGATTAAGAGCAAGGGAAAGGAACAAGAGCAGGCATGGTTGTGGAACCATGAGCAAGGGAGCAGGCATGGTTGTGGAACATTCAGGTCCTTCCTTCCTTCCCTCTAAGGCCTCTTGCTCCTTCCCGGCCACGCACCCCCACGTTCTCCTCCCAGGTCTTCATCTGGGCTTTTTCTATCGCCTCCCTTGCTTGGACTTGTCCTTCATGAGAGGACACTGTCTATAATCGCGTTGCCCTCTAGTGATTGCCGTGTGCGCGTGCCCCGGAACGCCGTGACCCACCGGCCCGTCCCTCCCTCCTTTTCAGCCTCACAGCGTCGGATGGTCCAGTGTCTTTCTGCTCCTGTATCGCATCCGAAGAGGATGCTTCTGGGAGAGAAACTCGGCGCGATACTTGTATGTCCCCATCAGTAGGGGAAGACTCAAGGAGAGACTCAGTACCACAGACTTTTTTTTTCCCCCAAATGCATTATTTTGGCCCTATTTATTCATTCATTTACACATTCACTCAAAAGCCATGTGTGGAATGCTTAATGGTGCCAGGTGCGATTCCCAGTGACGGGGAGTCAATGACCAAAGTCACCTCTGTCTGTAAGGATCTTGCAGAGAAAAATGGACAGGAAGTGCGAAACCAGAGTTAATCTAGATATTTTGTCATAAACGCAATGAAGTCACGTCAGTGACCTGGGAGGGCGGGAGGCGTGATGAGGCGGAGGAGGGAAGGCGGAGGGAAAGCCCAAAAGGTGCGAAGGGCTCACCGGGCACACAGCCATGGAGAGGGCGCCTGGCTCACTCACGGCTGCCTCAGTACTCAGGGCCAAGCGCTTGCTGTTTTCGCTTCCTGGAAATGTTTCTTGGTACTTCATGACTCTGGTATTTCCATGAAATTTAACGTTTCTGCCAATGAGGTTCGCAGAGATGAGTAATCGCCTTTTTCCCTTTGAAGATTAAAATGCAGATTTTAAATATTTCACAGGCAAATGCAATATAGATACCAACCTCATAAAATATTTGGACATGTTAGTTTTTAATTTTTTTAAAGTATTGCCACTGTAGTTCACAGAGTTTAAAGACTAGTTTAATTATGCCAGGAACTTGAGGCTTTAAGAGACACGTGAAAATCCTGTAAGTGTCTCTCTAAATGTAAGTAAACATAGTCCAAATGCGACCTGGAAGACAGGTAGCTTCACGTTTTGCTATCACATTTCTTTTTTCTTTTTTAAGTTTATTTATTTTGAGAGAGGGGGCAGGGAGGTGCAGCGAGAGAGGGAGAGAGAGAATCCCAATCAGGCTCCGCACCATCAGCGTGGAGCCTGATGCGGAGATCGAACTTGTGAACCGTGAGATCGTGACCTGAGCCGATATCAAGAGTCCCATGCTCAACAGAGTGAGCCCCCCAGGCGCCCCTGTTCTCACATCTCTTAAGAAAAGAAGAGACACTCTGTGGCCCTTAAGCAGTACTGCTTCCTTCGTGATTGCCTCCCTACCACGTTGAAAATGCTCCAGTTACTCCCATTTTATTCCAGTTAATATTTTCATTACCATTTGTCTGGCCGCAGCTCTGCACCAAACGCAAATCCAAAGTGCTGCAATAAAGCATGAAGTGTGCCCAGCAATTTCAGTCATGTCCTGTGTGGCAGGCCTCTGACATGCCTTCATTCCTCAAATGAATTTAGCTTATACTCTCGGCCTAGAGTTCCCCTAAAATCATTTCTACTTAGTTTTTGTCAGTTCCTCAAGCACATTAAAAGCAGTTAGTGATTTCCACCTCCGAGACTTCCGAGCTTTGGTATTTTCTAAAAACATTTAGTATATTTTAGAGAGGAACCGATCGACTCTCGCATCTTGCTGAAGGTCCTGGATTCTGTTTTAAGGACGGCGGTATATTTTGGGGCTATGTCCACTTGCCTAAATGGAAGCTAGTCACGCAGATTTGATTGTTATTTATTTTCCGCAGTGCCTTCTAGAGGAAATTCAAATTTTACTTTGAGATAAAAGAAATGGACTCAGACATAAGCACAGTAAAGATCATGTTGGTTTACACCTGACATTCTGGAAAATGGTGCCTTAATGTGATGACATTTAGGTAAGGCGTCTCATTAATATATCTCCCTTTAAAAAGCATTCCCATGAGACAAATGCTAACTCGAATCTTAACTTACTAAACAGCTATTTAAATTGTCAGAAACATCATGAAGCCGAATTTTATCATCGTGCATGTGAAGCCCCTGGAGGACCTGCAGACCGACAAACCCACGAATTCATCTAGTGGGCAAACGTGGCCGCATTTCATTTGTGGGGCCACCACCAGGCCCGGTCCCACCGATGGAACCAAGGCTGGGCCCTTCTGGGGTGTCACAGGCGGTGGTCCAGGGGGTCGGGGGACACCTGACCAGAAGTTCAATGCTATCGCATCTGTAAGCAAGGATCAGGTCACACTCCGTTTGGTGAAATGAGAATGAAATTCTCCGCACAATAACTAACAACAAAGGAGAGGAAAGAGCTCACACAGTTGAGGTGAAACAAAACCTCAGTAGTTTGTGTCAAACTCTGTGTTACCCCCCAAAGACCTACATAGTTACTCAGTGCAAAGGATTCAAGCCCAGTTTCCAGAAGCCGGGCAAAGAGAGCAGCTGAGGACCTAAGCTGGCCGCTGGCTTCGGGGGCGCGGTGCCTGGCCCACTCCCAGGTGGACTGCGTGCAGCTGCGCCTCCCCGTTCATGCCCCTCCGCAGCTAGAAATTCTGCAAAGGGGATGTCGGGCCAGCTGGGCTCCGCCTAAAGGAGGCTGCGACCCAAGTCCTGAGCCGCGAGCTAATCGGCCGCCACCATGTGGCATGGAGGTCTTGAGACAGACCCCGTCCCTCATGGGGCGTCTCCGTGCTGGTCCTCAGCGTCTGTTGCAAACAGCAGGCCCCGGACCAGTGTTCCCTAATTTTGAACGTGAAGGAGAAGAGATCCCTTTCTTTCCAGGAGGATCCCAAAGTTTCTGATGCAAATTAATCCTCCGGTGACATTGTGATTTATAATAAGAAAATGCGTATTTATTTTTCTTCCCCGCTTCTGGCACAGAAGGGGTTGCTCGCGGTTGCTTAAGCGATAAGAGCAGAAGGGTGTCGGGTGCCTTGGGGACTCAGTGAATTAAGTATCTGGCTCTTGACTTCAGCTCAGGTCGTGATCTCATGGTTCTTGGGTTTGAGTCCCTCATGAGGCTCTGAGCTGACACTGCAGAGCCTGCTTGGGATTCTCTGTCTCCTTCTCTCTCTGCTCCTCCCTCACTTGTGCTTGCTTGCTCTCTCTCTCTCTCTCTCTCTCTCCCTCTCTAGCTCTCAAAATAAATTTAAAAACTTAAAAAAAAAAGACCAGAAGGGTGTCTTTTGTCATTCCTAACAAGCCCCTTTCAACCCCATCTGAGTTAGGAGCTGACTTTTGGAAAGCATTGTAGGATGGGGACTGGTTTCCAGGGAAACCAATGGTGTGACTGGGGCGGGGAGGGTGAAACTTTCAGCCTCACCCCTGGCCTCCAGGCAGGGGGAGGGGCAGGAGGTTGACGGAGTCCCCAACAGCCAGTGATTTAATCAGCCTGCCTGGATACCGAAGCCTCCAGAAAAACTGAAAAGGACAGATCTGGAGAGTTCCCAGGTTGGTGAGCACATAGAGGTGCTGGGAGTGGGCCAGTCCCGGGGAGGTCAGGGAGGCTCCACAGCCTCGCCCCACCCCTACCCCGTGCGCCTCTCCCCTCTGGCTGCTCCTGAGGCGTATCCAGTCCGGTAAGTAAAATACTTTCTTGGGAGCTGTGAGCCGCTCTGGCCAATGATCAGGCCCGAGGAAGGGTCCTGGGAGCCTCTCCACGGAGGCGCTGGCAGGACTGAGCTCGGGTGCAGGATGTGCACCGGAGGGCAGAGCCGGTTGGTGGGGACGGGGGGGGTTCTCCAGAAGTTCTGTGAAGTGAGAGCAGAGGAGGCCACAGCCTGAGGGTCCCCTTTTATGCCCGCCACAGGCGTGCACACGCCCCAGGGGGTCAGGACAGAGCGTGCCCCTCAGCCACAGACGTTCCAGGCTGCATCCATCTCTCAGGACTACAGACGCTCGTTCTCCTTACTTTGCATAGAAGCCATTGAAGTGAATCACCCCGTAATTAGACGGACGTCTGCTCTAAGTAGACCTGCAACCTCCAAATATAGATTTCAGAGGGGAAGTTATACTTTTAAATTTTCTACCTCATCGGGCATCTCATTAGTCCAAGAGGAGGAACAATATATACTCCTTTGACGGTGTGGCCTATTACCTTTTCCAATTTCCTTTTATCACCGAGGGAAGAAAATGGGAGAGAGCAGAGGAGAAATAAGTAAGTAAGGAGGCAACGGGGAAAGAGAACGACTTGCCGCCGAGTCTCTGGGTGGCTTACAAAAGCTGTCTGTCCTTTGCAGCCGATGGGAGGTGCCCGCACCCCTATCTCCTTTTTTTAATAAATGTTTATTTATCTATTTCCAGAGAGAGAGCAGGCGAGGGGCAGAGAGAGGGTGAGAGAGAATCCCAAGCAGGCTCCGCTGTCAGAGCAGAGCCCAATGCAGGACTCTAACTCACCGAGCGTGAGATCATGACCTGAGTGGAAACCAAGAGTCAGAGCCACACAGGCACCCCACCCCTGTCTTGAGATAAATCTCTGCTCTCCTTCCCCTTGGTGGGACTCTAGCCTGGGGCATCACTGTGGGGGTGAGAAGCACACCCACACCATTTGCCCCAAGGGCTCTCACTCCCCAGTCTCTGATTCAGGCATCCTAACGACAGGATGGCTGTGAATTCCTACCTATCTTGCACCTAAATTGTGCATTTTCCATAATGAATGTGTCTCTCCTAAACCCAGAATACAGAATTAGGGCTCTCCCCAAAGATGCTGCCATTGTCCTGAACGCATCCCAGAAAATACTAAGGGGAGTCAGGAAATACGGGCAGTGCCAACGCTGAGGGCCGTGATGAGCAGCCAAATAGGTGAATACAGCCCTGGAGCCTCCTCTGTGCTTGGGAAGGGGCCCCTCTGTGTCCCGGGAGGGAGCTCTGCCCAGCACCTTCCCCGGAAGGCAGACGCAACAGCCGTTACGAAGCCGGGATGTCTGGCGGTGAGGGACAGGCCGAAGGTTGTTCGAGGTAGGAAAGGGACCCAGAGCTCGTCACGGAGCCTTTCGTGGCTGGATTGGAAGGTGACTGTTCTCTTCAGTCTGTATACATCCTTCCTCTTCAATGTTCTCAAATGCCATTCATTTCACTAACAACAACAACAACAACAACAACAACAACAACAGAGGATCCTGACAACCTTTACGAGAATCTGCCCTCTGGTTAGGTTTCAATAAGGACGCATTAGGGGCTAAGCGACAACCTTTAAGGTGTTCACTCCTCTGGAAATCCTTCCCATGCAGGGACTGCATCAGGACTGAGGACCCCAATTAGAGAACTTCCAATGCTCATTAGCGTCCCCAGGGTGTTAACTGGCACACAAATCACACTGCTTACAGAGCCTTTTAAAGCAAACCAGCAAACGCTGCATCTTCTGGGCAGGGAAGGAAATTCCGAGATCGGGGCACTTCTGAGCATCTACAGCACTGCGAGAACCCATGTTTGAAAGGAAGCCTCGAGCCCTGCAAAGCTCCCTGTCCTCGGAGTTGTCAGAATGATAATGCGTTCCTTTACAGTCAGGTAGATGTTGAGAACGCGATTATTTTAACGATCGGTAAATTATGCATCGAAGTTATAGAACCCTCACCAACACTTTCATCCACTTTCCCAAACCGGCTTTCATGTGGAAATAACCGTGTCACCAGTTCCACATTTACGCAAACTCGGGATGTGAATCCTTCCCAACTTTTCTTTCTCCCGTCTGATCCTATTTCAAAGCTGGTAACTCACATACTTTTTTTTTTCTCCTTTCCTTTCCTCCTTCCTTCCTTTCTTTACTTTCTTCCATCCCCCTCTTTCCCTTCATTCTCTCTTTCCCTCATTTTTTCTTTCCTGAGTTTCTTCTCTCCTCCCTGCACAACCCAGTTCCTTCTTTGCAAGTCTACTTCTAACTCCCTAGTTCAAATGACAATGACTAAGAGGCACAGAGCACTTACCGTGGGCTCGGGAGTATGCCCGGTCTCTGGGGAGTGAGTAGTTGAGCAGGGTTTCAGCTCCCGAAATCCCCACCCTATCCTGCACTTCGTGATTTACTGCCTAAGCCAGACACCTTTCTCTGAGACAACTGCTATTAAACGGATGGTCTTGGGCAAACTGTGACGGAGGGTCACTTATGGCCGAGTGAGGGAGCAACCGGGATTCCCCTTTAACCTTGGTGCCACCTTCCCCTGCACCTGCTCACTGTTACCAAATAACAGACTCGTAGTCACCCATCTCCAAACTGTTGACTGGTCCTTTGTGATAAGTCAAAATAAGATAACTGCTCATCTTGAATTACCTGCTATTGACTTACTTCAGATTACTTTCTAATGATCTACACCTAGTAGACTCTTGTCCTGCAAACCTCGTTTCTGGCTGCCCCTCCGCCCAAACATGGCTGGGACTTTGTCCCTTGTGCTGACTGAAAAGCTGTCCCCTCCACCCCCATTTCCATCTGGCAGTCTTATCTCATGGAGGAAGAACTGCTGATTTCAAGACTTGTGTGACCATGACAACTGAGTATGAATTCCCCCTGATTTGTGCTTATAGCTATTTTAATCAAATAATATAAATCCAACACAGATGAGTTAAAACAACATTTATTAGCCAAAAATAAACTGAAATTCAAGCTTAACGTAAGGCAGGATCCAGGTAGTAAAATTACCTCTCTCTCTCTCTCTCTCTCTCTCTCTGTCTCCCTCTCTCTGTCTCTGTCTCTGTCTCAGTTCCTCTCAATTTTACTTCATATTTGCTTTTGCTGCTGTTCCCCTTAGAGGTGGTTTCACTCGCAGGCAGGTCAGTGTTATTCTTGGACCTCCCAGCGGCTCCAGGCTTATATTCCATATTCTTGGGACCCGGAGAAGAAAGACTATTTTATAATAGTTTCAGAAATAAAGAGCATTTGGAATCAAGTTTCATCGGACCAACCCAAGTTATATGCTCACTCCTACACCACATGATCGAGTGTGCCGATCCGTCAGTCCCAAAGGAAATAAACCATATGAAGTGGTGATTGATGAAAAGGAAGCTAAGAGACACTGGGTGTGGGCCGGGCAGAGACAGAATCTAGGGGCAGAAGAGATGCATTTCCCCTGTACCTTTATTTGTGCAGATTTCAGTAATCTCAGTTATTGGATTGCCAGACTCTTGACAATAGGAAAAGCACTCTTTGTGTTAGTTAGACTGCACGTCCAAGAATATCCTAATAAAGGTACATTAACAAAAAGGGCTTTTGTGACCTCACATAATAAAGAACTGAGAGACGGTGATTCTGTGGTTGGCTCAGTGGCTCGTGGATGACAGCTGGACTTGGAAGTCTTCCATACGTCAAATCTGCCATCCTTAGCAGGTCGATACTCGTGCCCCCCCGGCTGGGGCACACCTCAGCTCTGATGAGATATGACAGGGGCAGTCCCCGCATCACTAACCCAGAGCTACCTGCTGCACAGGGGGTGAGGGTGAGGGGTGTGCATTTATGTTCGCCTCTGGGTGTGACAGTCGGGACATTTCCCAGAAGCTTTCCAGCAGATGTCGGCTCGGTGATCATTGACTACAGTTGGAAAACACTTCTATATCGTGGATACAAGGAAGTGTCAGAAGCCTTCTCTTCCCATTTCAGGTGCTGTTTGGAGAAATGAATTCTGAAGACCAGGGAGAAGGTGTAGGCTGAGGTTATCTGACGGGGAATCATAAGTACAGGATGCATTCGTGCCTGTGTCCTTGCTTTCCATAGAGGTTATCACGCGGAATCAAAGCAGCACATTTTCTAATCATAACATGACTCTTTATGTCTGACGAGGAGCTCAGTACCCTCATAGAATCAGTTTGCCAAAGGAGAAGTTGTCCAGGTGTGTGCTCTTCTGTATTCATTGGGAAGTCCGAGCTGTGCAGACAAACACAGTGGGGTGTGCAAGCCGGGGGCACAGTTGCGGGGGAGACCCGGGTGAACCCGGGAACGTTCTGCAACAGCAAGATGCGCTTCTGGAGCAGTACCATGGAGTCTGGAAAGTTTGGAGAAAGGAGACGTGCACATTTTGTGGAATAGCCCCCACTTGTCATTAAGCAGCTCAGAAACAACCCTCTCAGGTGCCGAATTTCACCTCTGACGATTTTACGCCCTGCAAGGGATTGTGTTGACTTTTAGTATATAAAATTTTATCAGTTATGCACAGAACTTACTGAAGATGCTAAGCACTCTATCATTTATTAGCATGAAAGGTATTTGTGTTTAAGAATAAAATGAGAATCCATGATAGAAAACAAGACTTTCAGCTGAAGAACAAAACTTCATTTGAAACAGTCTGGACAGGTGTTGTCTCCCGCACATCATCTCTTCTAGGGCTTCCAGACCAGTCTTATGGGGCTCTTGTCATGTGACATCACGTAACCCCTGCTACTTAGGCTAAGTGCACATGGAGTTAGATGAAATGCAGTGTTTGACAGTTTCCTTTTGGTAAAAATTGCACGTTATAATCCAGCGAGGCCGGCAGGTGTCCCTGCCTCATGACACACCTCCTCTAGGTGTGAATCGACTCTGGTGCCGTGACTTACCCCTCACAGCCTCCGCACGCCACTGTGGCCCTTCTGTCAGAGGGAGCGTGGAGGACGGACCCTACGATGCTTTAATTGCTGATCTCACAGCGGCAGCTTTTGTGCCGTGGTTCTGCCAGTATATTGGACACCGACTTGCCCCGGAAGGACCCGTATTCTGACAATGAAAGCATAATTCATATTTGGTTTAGTGGCAGACTTTGAACTTAAATTATAGTGCTCAGTTCTTTGTAAGTAATCAAAATGTACCCCTGCTTTGCCCCCAAATGCAAAGTTTCTGCTCATTACCTATAACTTGCTGTAGAAATCTATTCTTAAAACCAGTAACTGTATGCTACCAAAGGAATTTTTTTCTCTCAAATTATATTGTTGACAACATAAGGTACACAATGTTGGCAGTGTTTGCAAAATATGTATATAATTTTGAATTATGAATTAAGGCAGAAATAATTCAAATGTGTTTTACACTTTCTAGGGAGGCAAGATTATAACCATATTGTTCTGATTGTTGCTTGTTCTAAACCAAACAATGACTTAGAACATTTACATGTGTAGGTATCTAGATCTACAACTGTATCCATATCTCTATATAAATTTATTATATATACATATATATACTTACATCATATACATGAGATATGCTTTATACATCCATGCTGTATGTCAGGGTATCAATGAATGAGAGGAAGACAAATTGTATTTTCTCTAATTCTAATGATATGGCTTTGAAATGACATGTCCCATTTTCCTTATCCATAAAATGATTGTATTTTGTCCAAATCACAGCTTCCCAAAGTGTTCTCTTTGAATTTCTGTCCTGGGAGATCCTCTGTAAGAGAAGGGTGCTGCTGTCTTGTCAATTTGGGGAAGGCTGAGCGCTAAGTCCCCTCATGGACAAGTGGAGTGCACACTGGCATCTTAAGGTCTCTGCCAATTGTTACAGTTGAAGCAGAATTAAAAAAAAAAAACATATTTACTTTTTGCTTTTAAGAATTATTTTTAAGCAACAACCATTTCTTGCTTTGGGAACATATTAGGTATCACTGGGTCTGATGATTTCTGGTGTCCTCTGAATCCTGGATGCTTGAAAACAGCTTCAAAAACACATTTGCTTCTGAGGATTTAAATTACATTGTTGGGGGTGCCAGGGTGGTTCAGTCGGTTGAGTGTCCAACCTCGGCTCAGGTCACCATTTCACGAATCGAGCCCCGCGTTGATCTCTGTGCTGACAGCTGGGAGCCTGGAGCCTGCCTGCTTCAGATTCTATCTCTGTCTCTCTGTCCCTTCCCCACTCACGTGCTCTCTCTCTCTTTCAAAAACAAATAAGCATAAATAATATTCAAATTACATTGTTGGGTAAATTATGTAAAAAGTACATGATTTAACATACTAGAGATGTCATGATGTAAACGTTACAATGAAATATAATTATGCTCTGTTTACTGGGAGTCTGTTTTCTCTAACCTGTCTCTTTTCTCAAGAACACAGCATTAGTATAAAGAAAGTGTATATGTGTGTGGACGTGCACGCGTGCTTATTTTAAAAGTTAATGAAGACCACGCAGTCATACTCACAGACCATATCTGTGCCACTCCAAGGCAAAGACCAATAGGCTTAGAAATTTAAGACTCTTGGTATGATCTTATATATCTGTTTTATATAATATATATGAGTATACACATGCCATGTAAATAATTATGTTTTATATACGTGGTTCTCATATATTGTACATGTAAATATATGATGGAGGTGGAGGTGAGTTCTGTCTAGGACAACTAAGATAATAATTTATATTTCTGTTATTACATTTATTTATTTATTTTGAGAGACAGACAGACAGAATGCCAGCAGGAGAGGGACAGAGAGAGAGGGGGAGAGAGAATCCTAAGCAGGCTCCATGCTGCCACGTGCAGAGCCTGATGCCAGGCTCAAACTCACGAACTGCAGATCACGACCTGAGCTGAAATCAAGAGCCGGACGGACACTTAACCAACTGAGCCACCCAGGCATCCTGACAACAGATAGTAATTCAATTAAAAAATTAAAATAATGTCTATGTGCCAAGAATTGTGCAAAGTGCTAGAAATAAAATAGTGACAAATAGTGACAATAAATTCTCTTTGTCTCAAGGGCCCAACACTTCAAACAAGTACCTGAGAGGAGCGACTGGGAGAGAGGAGCACACAGAGACCTGGGCACTGACTGATTCATCAGGAGCCCCCTGAACCCCATGTGACACCCAGTGTCCCCTTCAAGACTCCAGATGACCTTCTTGGAGAGCAGACATCAAAGTGCATAATGCAATTCAACCACATTGCCATCGACATTTTATTTTAAAGAATTAAAAAAAAAAAGGTTGTTACAGAAAGAGGTCAGATTCAGTTATTCAGATAATATAGGCATCAATCAATCGCAAACATCATGATTGATAAAGGAGGCTCCCACATGTCCCCCCACCATTGTGGGGTGTCACTGTACTGGACTATTACGTGCTTTTTGCGAAAAGGTAAGATTCAGGCCACTGTTGAAATGCTGTGTTTTTAGGATCTTAGGGGGAAGATCAAGATAAAGGATAAATATGTTCCACTTGGTAAGCTTTGTATCCAGTAGGAAGAAAAATCAACCATGTAGCAGATGGAAGAGTTATGATCTCTAGTTTCATCTTCAATTCATCGGTGCATCTTGTTACGGCCATGGGGCCATGAGTCAGTGATTCATGTTTGTTCCCAGCTGCGTATGCACGTCCTCAAACCCAGGAGCAAGCGTCAGTTGTGATTAATTTTGTGAAATCAGGAAAAGGAAGCAAACATACATTTTAGGAATTATAACTAATCTACCAATTAGGAATAGCCTCCAGCTACATTTTTAAAAGTTTATTTATTTATCCAAGCAATGTCTACACCCAATGTGGGGGTCGAGAGCCACACATGCTTCCCACTGAGCCAGCCAGGCACCCCTACCTCCAGCACTCTTGACATAAACCCCTGTTGAGGGCCAGAACAAATCGACAGTTGGTTACTTCACTTCATGGAAAGAACTGAAGGTGTATGGTCCAAGGCCATGGCCATGAGGAAGAACTTGTGGGTGA
The DNA here is from genome assembly GCA_028646485.1 of Cryptoprocta ferox. Lineage (NCBI taxonomy): Eukaryota > Metazoa > Chordata > Mammalia > Carnivora > Eupleridae > Cryptoprocta > Cryptoprocta ferox. Next base: position 2,117,001 of record CM053567.1, read on the forward strand.
CATGACATTGAGCAAAGACTCGAGAAAGGTAAGCCTTCAGCCACGTGATCACCATGGGGTTGGTGTTTCTGGAGCAGCAAATGCATCAAACCCGAGATGGGCATACATTCTGGGGTTCCAAGGAACCACCAGGAGGCTGGTGGCTGTGCAGCAGAGGGAAGGACCGAAGCTGGTGGTGGAAGTCAAGCTCGGAGAGACAGAGCTTGCAGGTCACATAAAGAGCCAGCTGCTGTTCTAATCCTGATGAATGTTCTTGGAGAGTGTTGAACTGGAGAGCGCTGGGTGAGACTGACATTTCTAAATATGCCCCTGACTGTCCTAGAGAGGACTGTCCTAGCGGGAAGGGCTGTGATCCTTTTGAAGAGAAGTGAGCAGCTGGGTTGGAGCTGGTGCAAAAGTGGGGCTGGGGTGGGGGAAAGAGTGGGTTTGGCCTGAGAACATGGGGAACAGAGACATCATCTGCCAAGTTTAAAAAGATGAGAGTGTAGGTGTAGGTTTGGGATGATCAATGAACCAGAATCTGTTTTGCTAAAAATAAAAGAATACTTAGTACTTAACAAACTAGGCTGCTCTTGGCCTGTGCTCAGGAGTTCTGGCCTCATGCCCACATGCAGGTCACAGGATGAAAGAGAAGGGGGTCGAAGGCTCTCCATGTAGACTCGGGCTTTTATCTCATTGGTGTCTCTTTCTGTGAGAGCTACGGAGAAATCAGGAGGAAAGCAAAGGGTCACCGGCCTTGGGGATTGGTGTGAGGACATGTCTAGGATGAGATGTCCAGTAAAGATCTAAGTAAGAGTGACAGTGTGCATCTAGAGTCTGTAGCTCAGGGGAGTTAGAAGGACCAGATATAGACAATTCAGAAGACATCCAACTACATATGGGTTTTAAACCATGGGAGTAGATGAAAACAGAAAATAGAGTAGGTAAAGAGAGGAAGAGAAAACACGCGAGAATCTAGCTTTGGGCAAACCCTCTGTCTGTAAAAACACACATCTACATTTACTTCTCATGTTTTCATAGGTTTTCATGGTGGTTTTGGCTTGTATACCTAAGTAGGTAACTGAGGAAGACCATTTCCGCCCAGCCCTACTTTCCCAAGTGGCTAGTCAGGAGTTCTGCACTATTAATGGGATAATTCAGATTTTAGAGTCTAATTTTAAATGTTCTTCTTATCACCGGCTGAAACTGCATTTTCTTGGCTTCCCTCCTGAACTCCAAAATACGCCCTAATGATTTTTCTATTTCTGCCCATCATTGTGCTTTTTGAATTTATTTTAGGGATACACTGCATAGACTAGCAGCATTACGTTTTTACTTTTTAAAACATAAATTCATGGATTTACATTCTTTTCTTCTTCTAGAATTGGTCTTGTAACTTTTCGCTGGTAGCCTGTGTATATTCTGCGGAACGAACTTGGAAAGTGTCTTGAAGGATTCTACAAACAAAGAGAATATCCTTCATGATCAGGATCACAAACGTGATCCTGTAGGATGATTAATTTGATATGTTTGTTTATGAAATCGTCTATATAGTATTTTTAAAACAACGAAGATACACAGAACAATTCCAAGATGCAATGAGTAATAGTGTGATTCTACAAACGCACCGCTTTATATTTGCGAGGGACTCAGAGTCTCTTCATGAACATGCTCACACAGGCAACATACAGTCTTCCTTCTACTTCATGTGTGCGTGTGTCTGTGTCTGGTTGATGTCATGGTACCGTGATCCGTGTTCCAGCACCTGAATCATAGCTCTGAGCACGGAACTGAGTCAGTAAGGCACATGTACATTTTGCATTTATTTGGCCTTAACCAGTGAGCTACTCCTGATTTCCCAGGCAGGGTGTGGATAGGAAACCGCATTCGGAATCCCTGCGGGTGGCGAATCAATTGCAGACCACGGACCATAGAAGCCTGTCACTTTCCAGCATCTTTATTGTATTTTATAAGCAGTTTTGTGAAAAGAAAAGAGTGTGTTTTAGTAAAGGGAGATAAAACCAGATTACTGACAGAGAGAAGTAAGAAGAAACATTTGAGGGATTCTTTTTTTCCTTTACACTTTCATGTCTTCTATTTGGTTAATAGAAGTCAGCCGGGTTTCCTTTTTCTTAAGTATTTTTTTTATTGAGAGAGAGAGAGAAAGAGAGACAGAGACAGAGACAGAGAGGCAGAGAGAAAGAGGCAGAGAGAGAGGGAGACAGAGAAAATAACAAGCAGGCTCCGCACCGTTGTCGAAATCTCGAACCACGATCATGACCTGAGCCAAA
>CM053567.1:2119770-2149770 GCA_028646485.1 Cryptoprocta ferox
CTGCAAATAAACCGATGAATTGGTATGAATGCAAAAGAAGCTGGAGTCCAGGAGGTTTGAAGGCCAGCCTCAGGGTGTCCCCAGGAGCACAGCTGCCCTCAAAGTCCAAAAGCAGTTTCAGAGGTTCACTCTAAGCCATTATAGTCACAATTAGGAAAGCAGGCTGAGGGCCGCCTGGGGGGCTCAGTCTCTTAGGCGTTTGACTCTTGGTTTTGGCTCAGGTCATGATCTCATGGTTTGTGAGAGTCAACCCTGTACCGGGCTTCGCACTGATGGTGCGGAGCCGCCTGTTATCTCCTCTCTCTCCCTCTCCCTCTGCCTCTCTCTCTCTGTTCGAGCTCTGTCTCTGTCTCTCAAAAATAAATGACATTAAGAAAATTAAATATGACAGAACAATATATACTAGTAATAACATTTCCTTCTCTCAAATATACACATATATATATTACAGACATATTCATGCCTATGTCTGAGATGCATATACATTTTGTGATGCATGTACTATATTTTCCTCTCTTGAGAAATGAACTAGATTTTGAATACAAAGCGCCTCCCCAGGGAAGGCATGTACTGTGGAAAGAGGAACAGACCACAGATAAATAAAATGATGTCGTTCCCGAAGAACTTACGGTCTAAATTGGAGGGAGAAGCAGATAAACACATGGATTTTGTAGAGCCTGGTGGAAGCCACACTGGCATCATGATCGTCATTCCGCGGGAGTCCAGGCCTGGGAGCGGCTCCCTCCGCGGGTGTCCTGGAGCGCCGTATGAATTTGGAGAAGTGATTATGCAGAAGGCCAACTGGGATCCTCTGTAATGAATCCATAAAACCCTATTATGTTCTGAACGGCCATTTCAGCGGCTGGTAGGAAATGCTGGATCCCAGAGAAGAGGGAACTCTACCTTCCAGACCATTGCTAACGCCGGCGGCCAGGAGGCACACCGTGGGTTCAGAATGACCCGTGTCACACAGTGCCCGGGTGCATGTAGTCAATTCAAGAAAAGGCAGTTCCATAATCCGCACCTTCGGAGTTCTGGGTGTTTGGCAGTCCTGCTCAGATCTGAGCCTCCGGAATGCCTGTTGATGGGTCTGACATCGTCCTGTATATTTGAAGAACTGCAAGCAAAGTGATCTGTACTAGTTGAAACGAGAATTCAACACGAACAGCCTGACGGGTGTAAACACAGTTATTTTATCAGAGCAAATGCAGTTGTAAACCTCAGTTGTTCACATAACTTCTCTAAAGATCCACCTATTTTGATTTTTCATTTTTCCAGTCTAGGCTTTGGATAAGTATTTTCCAAACTGTAATCTATGAAACCGTAGGGTTGCACCAAAGACCCGAGGTCTTTCATTGGGGAGGGAGTGAGGTTGCTGAGAAGGATTTCAATCCCCCTTAACTATGTCTTCATTGCACAGAATAGCTTGGTTTTTATCTGATTTTCATGTGACACGTTCCTTGGTAGCCTGATTGTTACTACTTCTGATTTCTCTTCTAAAAAGGTAGACATTTTACCACATTCTCAGGGCCATCCGGCTGTTTCATCTTGCTGTCTCTCTGCAAGATTCCCTTCATTTTCTTTGGGACTGTGAATCTCTCCCTTGCTCTCACTGAGAAGCACATGGGGTCTGAGTTTCAGTCTAAGGGTCCCCTATATCCTGCTTGATTCCAAATCAAGTTGGGTAGAATAGGCATTCTCTCTTCCCTTTGACATTTTTGGGTTTTGTGTGTTTGTTTGCTTTTAGGTTTGCCAGATACGGGGCTCCAACCTCCAGTGGTTAAACATACTTCCTAAATCAAGGGTCAGCTAACCTCACGATGTAACTCTACTATAGGAGAGGTAAAGTTTTATATTCCCACTACTCCATCCTTTCCTGTGGGGAATCTTCATCATCTTTAGTACAAGGTGATGTTTCTCCTGACGTCCTTCCTCTATCGCGCAAAGGGGAAAGGGAGCGTGAGCCCCCACCCTACAAGCATCTTGTGGACAGCCCACAGATCTTGTGGACTTCAGGTATTGAATACATAAGAAAGAGAGTAGGCATCCCATCCCACTTCAGTCTGTCCCTCATAGGTTCGTGTCTCAGGTAAGTATGTCAGAGTTTTGGGTGCAAGTGATAGAATCCCAACCCAAATAAGCTTGAGCCGAAACAAACGAACAAATAAGGAATGCATGCACCAAAGATAGATAGGGAAGAATAAATCCATCATTCCCAAGGACTGATTTGCCACAGTAACCTCGGAACTTTGTCTTCACATTTCTATGTCTTCTCTCCCTTCTGCCGTGGGTTAGATTAGCATGCTCTGATGTCTCCAAGTGGACGGGCTGACCTGATCCAAAGCAATTATGACCCCCGTTTGTCTTTACTCTGAGTTCTACTATAAAAACAGCCAAAGATGAGCCCGGGCTGGCTTGGTTTAAGTTATGGCCCTACCTGTGTGAGCAATGGGATGGATACAGGGATTGGGAGGCCATGAGATCCACAAGCAGCATTTTCTCAATGACACTGGGGAGGACAGGAAGGTGCAAAGTACATTGGAAAGCTTTACATAACTGATGCCCACTAAACTCAGCTATCCATTAAGTAGCAATAAAATGTAAGATGCTTCACTTTATCACAGATAACCAACAAAATGCACGCTGAAGAGTGGTATTTCCCTATTGACACGCATTGCATGGGCACCCTGAATCCCCCTCACATTGTCTTAAGGAAATTCTGCTTCATCCTCCGCAGCCAAGAGAAAGTCAACACCTTAAACCCCTTCACACACATGTTCTTTAGGGGCAACTGTCCTTGTTGATCACGGAGACAAAATGAGTTCAAGTCTCCATCTGATAAAACTACGGGAGGCAGTAAGGTCCTAGACAGGCACGTGGTTCGGGCGGGTCCCCTCTGTCTCATCACGCATGTGAGACTTAAGTTTGTTTAGAGATTTCTGCTTCTAACAATATTTGCCTATGACTGACTTAGGCGGCGTTCCACTTTCCTTTCGGATAGGATTACTTTTTGTTCAATAATAGTTCTTCAGAATAAAGTGATACTCCTTAATATTGATCACAGTTTATCCTATTGTAAAACGTCTGCGATCCATCGCACGAGAGAGGCCCCGGGTGCCAGGCCGTTAGGTGAAGTGGACGTTAAATGTACTTGCTGCCATCCATATCTCTGCGTCCCTTGTGGACGCAGAATGAAGGAGGAAGATCTGCAAGACTTTCCTCTGCAGAAGCTTTATATAACACAGAGTTTAAAATATTAAAGATTCATAAGGAAGATATCAAATATCTACATACCTGGTTGATAGAGTGCCATGTGCCATGGCGCCTAGTGTCTTTAGAAAGTTCCCCATGGTGACTGGATTTAGCATGCGTGGAAAATAGTCTTCAACAATTGACTGAAATCAGAAAATGTCCAAGCTGTCTTTAGCAAATGGGGCTATCTTGTTTCTTTTACACCAGTACTAAATCAGTGAAAAATCACAGACAAAATGGAATGATCTTATATCTTCTACATCTAATTTGAAATTTTACATATGGTAACAAGAATTGTTAAATTATCCATAGCTAATTGGTCCTAAACTAAAATAGATAATTAAGTATGTTCTGGACTATTAACTGGCTCATATTTTAGGTATTTGCCTAATTAGACATTTCCTAAGCTATTCATTTGCATTGGTTAATTTTTATGAAACATTCTATTGTGAATTTTTAACTATTTTTATTTGCTATTTACCCTTTTAAAGTTATTTCCATAAGGACATTGAAGCACATAATCTACTGTAATTATTGCGGTGGACTTTTTTCTTACCCCATAAAGAAAATGATTATACTATACAGAAATAGCAGTTTCCACTTTTCTGGAGCATATTTGGAGTGCCTTTATATGCATATCTTCCTTTTAATATTCTTCATGGCTGGATCTTTCTCATCTCATCTTAAGGACATTTACTCAGCAGTACAGGTTTTGCTCATTATATCATCATTGCAGGGTAGTATGATATGGACTCCAGAAGAAAGGTTTCCCCACACTGAGGGATAGCGGATGGGTGGGCGTCACCAACAAGACATTCCTGATACAAAAAGCTTTAGCTGCGATTCTATATCTTCCAAAACTGCCCTTTAGGAATATAGTGAAAACGAAGACATTATCAGACAAAGGAAAAGTAAAAGAACATGTTCTTACAGAAATACTCACAGAGGAAGACTAATCTAAGTCCTTCAAACAGAAAAGGAAATGACAACAGAAGGAATCTTGGAGCATCTAGTAAGTAGAATGGTCAGAAAGACCAGATATGTGTGTCCATGCAGTAGCAAATGTTTTCCTAATGAGTCTTCTGATCGCATCTGATGATCAAAACAAACAGTATGTAACTACTTTCAATGGTATTTAAAGTAGATAAGATAAAGACAACTAAACAGAAAGAAGACTTCCATACTTCCACACTACTTTAGTCAAAAGTAGTAAAATACCAATATCAATAGACTACAATAAGAAATATCAGTATATTGTGATACCCAGAACACCCGCTATAAAAACAATACAAAGAGATACACTCAAGGGCACTAAACGCAAGTCCAGGTGGAATCCTAAAATATTTGCAGGTGAGCCCACGGCAAGGCAATGGGAGAACAAAGATACAAGAAACAGAGGAAACAAACATAAAACAAATAATAAAACGGAAGATTTAAGTTCTCACATGTCAGTGACTAGCTTCAAGGACAATGATCTAAATACACCAGTTAAAAAGAAATGGGCAAGTGCATAAAAACAGAATCCAACTACATGCTGTTTATAAGAGACTCGTTTCAATTTCAGTGCCATTGGTGAGTTGAACATGAAAGGGATGGGAAAATACAAATGTGCAAACATTCATTTAAAAAAGAAAGAAGTGGCTATATTAATATCACATAGACTTGATTTCAGAGCAGAGAAATTACTAGAGACACAGAAAAGGATCAATCCACTAGGAAGACATACTGACCCTAACTGTGCACGCACCAAACAGCAGAGCCTGCAAGTACGCTAAGTAAAACTGGTAGAAAAAAAAGGAGAAATAGACAAATTCATAGTCGTAGCTGAGGATTAAGCAAGTCCTTCAGTAACTGATAGACCACTGGACAGAAAACTAGCTTCTGAAGATCTGAACAGCATAATCAACAAACAGATTCTGAAATGTAATTAATTCCTAATAAACAGAACACTGAGTAAGTCATGCTCCTAAAAAGAATAAATACAATTTGCATTTATGGCACTATCATGTTTATCGTTTCAGGAGTTAGAGTATAAAGATACTGAATTCACGTCGTAGAAACTGCTCAGTAACATAACAGTCTCCAAACACAACGACGTTTTGGCAATTGTGTGCCATCCTACTTGAGTCTGTCAAGACGCTGCGTGCGCACAGCTCTGTCATTCTAACGTGACCTCTGACCTACTAGCAGTAAGTCAACACGCACTGAAATAAAAATAATAATTTTCTGAGTATAATGCTGGAGGTTCTTAAGCTATTTTCCCCCAACTCTTAGGAAACGAGGAAGTGATGTGGAAAGCAGGAGGTGGAAGAGTCTTGGGAAAGGAATGAGATACGAGTCCGGGTTTAGACAGACCAGGACAGAGGGGCAGGCAGTGGTGACAAGAGGAAGGCCAGGTAACAGGTGTGAGTTTGGACGTGAAAGTAATATAAGAAATATGGAACCAAGGCTCGCGGGGAGGAGTGATGGGGAAGAACACAGAGCGCAGCAACACCTGATCCTACATCCACAAGACATTAGGCCCCCTCGGGGCCGTGCCTGCAGTAGTTTTTTTAATATTTATTTGTTTATTTATTAAAAATTTTTTTTAATATTTTTATTTATTTTTGAAACAGAGTATGAGCAGGGGGAGGGGCAGAGAGAGAGAAGAAGACACAGAATCCGAAGCAGGCTCCAGGCTCTGGGACATCAGCACAGAGCCCAACGTGGGGCTCAGCCCATGAACTGTGAGATCATGACCTGAGCTGAATTCGGGTGCTTAACCGACTGAGCCACCCAGGCACCCCTAATGTTTATTTATTTTTGAGACAGAGAGACAGAGACAGAGAGAGAGACAGAATCCGAAGCAGGCTCCAGGCTCTGAGCACAGAGCCCAACTTGGGGCTCGAACCCACCAACTGTGAGGTCATGCATAACCTGGGCCAAAGTCAGACGCTCAATGGACTGAGCCACCCAGGGGCCCCCAGTCCTGCACCATTAAGTGCAGAACAGGAGGTAGACACAAGAGATCACCAGTTGCAAGGAATATAGGGAGCACCGAGTGCAGAGACCCCAGTAAGAGGAAACAGCGTGGGACTCAGTTGTCCTAAAAGTATGTTTGAGGGAGAAAACGGAGCTTTGCAGCCTGGCAGGAACTGAGTTTGGAGAGCTGGGAGCAGGCAGCAGTGACACTTACTCACCGACACCTGGCATGGAGTCATTTCCACCTGCAGTCAGTCGCTTGCTCGTGAGAGGACCCTGAGGTCAGACGAGGAGGTGGAGAGGCATCGGCTGTAGGGAATGGAGGGCTCTTTTTCACAAGACATCACCGCGCACATAGCATACACAAGTTCACTCAAAAGCGAACAACCTAACAACACAAAGAAAGGAAATGAGACTTAAGATGTAACGTAGCAGCAGTGCTATATTTAGGACATAATGTGAAACACGCAGGGTTTCCAGTGTTTTCACTTTATGTAACTCAAGATTGCAGAACCCACATTCTGGCCTTCAGCCTAGCGCATACAGGGACCATTAATTTGCAAGCAAAGAGATTGACAGGGTTCAGAACCGCAGGCCGTCACGCACGGACTGGCAGGTGCCCATCAGCTGGGTCAGCCTGTGTGGGAACCGTCTAACCCACGCCCCAGTTCTGTGACGTAAGAAACCATCCCTTTCTTGTGATTTGTGACCAATGAAATTTGATCTTAATAAAACTTAATTACCAATACATTCAAAAGGCTTTTTTAAAATTTTTTTGCATCTCCCAATGTCCTTTCAAATACTCAGCATCCAAGGATTTATTCCAGAAAAATATTTGTCTATTTTTTAGAATCCTAAAACTGAAATTTGGTGTGTTTCCCAAGTGGTTAGATTCTGCATTGCTAACGAGGTAAATTCACATATTAGCAAAAAGTTTTCAGTCAGTGTGGCTGCTTGGATGTCTGTGTCTGTGGCTTGGTGCACATGCATTTCAAAATCAAGCCGAGAAATAACGATCAAAGTAAAATATACCACCGTGTGAGATTTGTAATGGGGAGGGATAAAGTGAACGAGTTCCCTGAGCATTTCTAACCGAGGTTTCTTTAACTGTGTATTTCCCAAATGCAGTTTCTTTGGTTCGTTTGCTGACAATATTGATGCTGAATTTGCTTCAGTGATGTATGTCATGCATGAGAATTCAACCAGATCTGAGTAGTGAAATAGCGGGGAACGTGTTTGGGAATCTTTTCCCACAATACTTTGTTTCACTTTCAGAAAACCATTGTGTATGTCTTTGCTATATTTATCTCTTTGAAGACCATCATTATAACATAACCAAAAGCTAGAGTAATAATATCTATTGTGTGCTTAATAAATGCCAAATAGGGATTTATTAAAATTGAAAACTTAAGCTCTGTGAAACATACATTTAAAAGAATCAAAAGACAAGCCGTATGCTGGCAAAAAATATTCCCAAACTACTTATGTAACAAAAGACTTCTGTCCAAAATACATAAAGAAGTTTTAAGGTTCACCCATAACAATCAATCCAATGGAAACATGCAGAAGGTCAAAGAGATACCTTCCCAAAACCGACATACACGTGGAAAATAAGCACGTGAAAAGATGGTCAATATCTTTTATTTTTGCCAAGGAACTGAAAATTAAATTAACAACGAGCTAACACCACACACCTATTAGAATGGCTATCGTCCAATATCATAATAACGGAAAGGATTTGAGGCACAGGAATGCCTGTTCATTGTTTGTGGGGATGCAAGATGAAACAGCCGCCTTAGAAGAAAAGGTATCAGCTCTTACAAAGATAATCGTAGTCTCACCATATGACCCAGCAATCATGCTCTTAGGTATTCGTCTCACTGAGTTGAAAATGTATGTGCACACACATAGCTACACGTGAACATTTATATCATCTTTATTCATAATCACCAAGCCGTTAGCATCCAAGATGCCCTTCAATAGATGAACGGTAAATGTAGTACGTGGATCCATACAGGTAGATCTTCTCAGCAATAAAAAGAAACGAGCTATCAAACCACTAAGAGATATGGAGGGACCATAACTGCTTATTGTTAAGTGAAAGAATCCAGTCTGAAAAGTTTCCTACCATATGAATCCAATTATCTGGTATTCCAGACATGGCAAAACTACAAAGATAATAAGATTATCAGTGGTTGCCTGGGGCTTGAGAGAATAGGTTGAAGGAATGAACAGTCGAAGGACAGGGGACTTTAAAGGCAGTAGACTATTCTGCAAGATTCTGCAAAGGTGGCTACAAGACATTATGCAGTTCTCAAAACCCACAGAATCTACAGCTCAAAGAGTGCTACTCACCACATGGAACTTAAAATAAACTCAGGTCAAAAGTTGGAGAATCCCTGGGAGGAATGGAGACTTTGACAAGAGCATTTAACTGTATTTCAAATATATGAGTCAACCTCACTAAAGGAGGTCAGGGGAAAGGTGCTAACCTGGGAACATTGGAAGGAACAGAATATGTGAGGTTAAATACACACTGAATATTCATTGCACTTGGGTTGATAAGGTTGTTAACCAAGGGGAAATAGGTCAACAGTGCTGATATCGCTATATGGGTGTACTGGAATTGAACAATTAAGTAAATGGAAGGCAGATGGCCATAGCCAGATTTCTCACCATTCGAGTGGGAATTTGTAGATAAGCAGGAGAGAGTAGTCCAGAATAACCCACGTGGTAACGAATTAGAGCGCCATATGTCGGTATGGCTTTTTGCTTAGATTCATACAGACATAGATGGGTACAGATAAACTATGCATGGACACGTGCATGTACACAAGTTGGCACATCTGTTTCTCTGCTCTGTCATCTGATGTGACTTCAAGAACAGATGCCGTCATAGCAATTAGAACACTCAGAGCCCAGACCTTGACTTACAATCCCATTTTCCAAAAGAGGAGATGAAAGGAGCCAGGTTCCTTGGAGAGATGACTGCTTTCACCGTAGGGTCAGGATGTAAGTGAGCCCGGAACGCCTGTGACACCAGAATGTAAGGAAGGACGGCCCCAAATGAAAATTGAAAGAACTGGCCTAAACCTGAACGACTTCGGCCACAAAATAAAGTCATGTTAGATGATAGCACCAAGCATCAACTAGATGTCCCAGAATCCCTGCCGATCTGATGAATCCATGGGAGAGAGGGGGCAAGTCTCCTGTGAGGGGAATCCCAGTTCATCTCTGGAGATACCCTGTATTCAAGGAGCGAGGACATAAGCCCTCACTGTGTACATGAGGGCCATGCCCAGTGGCTCCTTCCAAAGGGGGCAGCACCGGCAGAGGTAGGGAAGGAGGGACCCAGCAGAGGAGGAACCTGGAAACACCCTTCACCATGGGATTGACTTTAACACCGGCCTTGGCAAAGCATGCTGCTAATAGGTGGGCTTTGTACGACATGACACAAAAGGCACTTCGCCCTGGAGATCTTCTTCCCCCAATCCTGTAATCCCAGTGAGGAAGCCCATGAGGAAAACGTCATGAGAAAAATATTAAATTCCAGTTAAAGGGCATCCTACAGTATGCCTGACTAGAGCTCATCAAAACTGCCAAAGGTCTCACAGAAAGGGAAACCCTGAGAAACTTTCCCAAGAAGAAGCTGAAGGAACATGGCGACTCAATGTAGCATCATGGCCTGGGTAGGAGCCTAGAGCAGAGAAAGGACATAAGGTAAAAGTAAGGAAATCTGAATAAACTATGGACTTTAGTTATTCATTATCAATATCCATTCATTCATTATAACAACTGCACCCTAATCATGTAAGATGCTAATAGTAAGAAAATGGATTGAAAGATTTATGAAAACTGTGCACTATGAGTTCAATCTTTTTGCAAATATAAAATTGCTGTTAATAAAGTTTATGATTTCACTCATATGTGGAATTTAAAGAACAAAACAGATGCACATAAGGGAAGGGAAAGATAAATAAGACAAAAACAGAAAGGGAAGCAAACAATAAGAGACTCCTAAATACAGGGAACGAACAGGTTGCGGGAGGGGAGGAGGGGATGGGCTAAATGGGTGATGGGCATTAAGGAGGGCACTTATTGGGATGAGCATTGGGTGTTACATGTAATGCTGAATCACTGGGTTCTACTCTTATAGGGTGGATTTAAATAAAATTTTAAAAATTAAAAAATAAAGGATCTTAAAAAGAAAACTTTGCAATAGAAAAAGACCATTAGTTATTCATAAATTTATAAATCAAATTATAAGATACAAAAATGAAGTATCAAGATCAAAAGGTCAAAAGGGGGTGCCTGGGTGGCTCAGCCTCTTGGGTGGGGCGGACAGGGAAGCTGCTGTACCTTGTAAAATAACGTTAACTCTAAATTAGGAGCAAGTAGAATTCTACTAAAATTAAAAACCGAATAAAAACTACAATGATAAGAAAGGGATGCGGTGATATCCTAATGATTATAAAGAGTTCATATGTTTCCTAAAGCTCAAATCTACTTCCACTTCAGTATGAGAGCTAGCTGTGGGGGTTGATCAAGGAAGGAAAACATAGTCTACTAGGTTTTTCACATTTTCTAAAATATAAGCAGGGCATCTGAAGACAGGGAAGTTTGAAGACAGACTACACAGCTAATATGTGTTCACTAGTAGGTTAATAAGACTGAGTGACTAGCACAGGTCTGAATCTCAGTTTATCACTAATTTGACGATGCTGCGATCCCAATTATCTTTAGTGTAAAATACACACAATGTGGATAATTATGCTTCTTTATTCGGTGTGCAACCTAACAGAAACACATATAAGCCCAATTTGTTCCTACTGATTGACAGAGCCATTTGGACACCCTTAATATCATCGGTTAGAGTTTTCTGCATAATTGAATTGTACAGCTAATTAGTGCACAATGAAATAAAAAAAAAGGTCAACTGATGAATAATGGAAATTCTCCACTTGAATAGCAAAATACCATGTTGAAGGCAATGACTTCTATGCAATGTCACTTCAGCCAGAATTGTGAGTCAGGCTTTCTCTTCAGGTCTAGAAATTTTCATTTATTTTTAATTAGGTCACTGAATTGGAGCTTTTCAACAAAATGAGCAGAGAAGTGATTTATTTACACACCGAGGATCCTCAATCATGGGTTAATACATGTAAGCAGCTTAAATAGTTCACGACACATCATAAATGCTCCATAAATATTATGTATTGTAACCATTACTCCAGACCTAAAGGGATGTGTCACAATTTATTCTGCAGCAGATTTAATAAATAAACCTCATGTTCTGTACAGTCACACGGAGGAGTTAGTAGCGGCTCCCTTTCTTTATTTTTCACACACATTTTGCTTTAATGAAATCAATGCGCCTCTGTCCTTTATTTCCAAAATATCTCTATAAGAATTAGAGTCTGTGAAATGAAGCACCTCGCTCTCTGCAATACGTCCGAACGTACTTTACTATTTCCCTTCTCTGCTCATCACCCAAGGCCACGTCAGTTCCGTGGTGCTGGCAATAAATATAGCCTCCTGGTCTCTTTTGTAGCCTCAGCACTTTGAGGGGTCAGCTTTACTTTCCTCTAGTTCCTTATCCCGAGATTTCTCTGTGTCCCTACAAAGGTCCCCTGTGCTGACATCCTGAGCATGATTTTAACCCATCCAACATGATATTATTGACCTTTTAAACAGAACCAAGCCATAAAGAGAAGATTTGATGACGGTAATACATTATTCTGAACATACCTTCAAATAGGTAATATAAAGTATGAAGTTTAATATAAAATTCCAAAGATGCAATGAGGAGAGAGGTATTGGGTTTCATGGATTCTATGATGTAATTAATTAATTAATTTATTTAAACATTTTTTTTTTCATTTTAACGCGTCTGACGTTGAAATACAAGAATAGGTCTTACAACCAGGGCTGTCCAGCATTGTGATGGACTGAGCCACCCAGATGCCCCCAAAGCATTTTTAATTTCAAGATACATTTTCCGTTTAAGTTGTACCACTTTGCAGTCTCACAGGCAGTGTGTGAAGGTACATTTTGGGTTCACAGCCTTAAGACTGTTGTTGTGTGATGTACTGGGTTTTTTTCCTCTTCCATCCCAAGGTGAGAAATGGTCAGTCACTGTACTTTTAAGCTGTATTTCTCTGATAGTGAGAGAGTCAAGCATTTTTATGTGTGTGAGTGCATTTTCTTTCCTATGATAGTCTGTTCATATGTTTTAAAATTTTCACTAAATGTAATATGCAGAGAGAAGAGTTGATGCTGTAAGACAGTTGTGGTTTGTGCCTGTAGCTGCAACTGCACTTTTTTTTAAAATTTAGATTAAAAAGGTGAGAGAGAGAGAGAGAGAGAGAGAGAGAGGGAGAGAGAGAGAGAGAATCCTAAGAAGCTCCCACACTCAGCAAGAAGCCTGATGCAGGACTCGATCCCTGGGATCACGACCCAAGCAAAAATCAAGAGTCAGACAGTCAACCGACTGAGCCACCCAGGCGCCCCTGTACTTTATTTTTAATCATCTTTTGCTACCACTCAGATATTTTTATCCCAAGTGGTCAGGTGCAAAGAGGGAAAGAGCATTTATTGGATACTTTTCTAGAGGTCCTTCACAGAGACCCCCTGCATCCACGCTTTGACCAGTGCAGACCCCTGACAGGCACCAGCGAGCACTGTGTGGACCATGTAAATCCAGGAGAATCTCAGGGCTGAGCAGGCACTAACCTGTAAACCCTAAGCCCCCTGTTGGCCGGGATCCACCCAGAGGATTTACCAGACAGGCTGTGTAAGGCCCGCTGTTGTGTGAAAAATAAAGAAAAACCAGTAACGGCCTGAGCAAAATCCCCCAGTTTAAAACTCAGTCTCTAGAGCCTCCTTTTACCCTGATCATTACTCAGGAAGTGGCTGACAGACAAGCTCTTCTGGTAAAAGCTCTAATTAGGGACCAAAACTCCCAAGTCAGGCGATAGGCCAGGAGAAGGTGAGGAAGCAGACACGGACATCTCCGAGGGTGCGCTTGGGGGCCAGAGCCAGATGGCCATGGGTAACAGCCACTGTGGAATACCCACGGAATGCCTCAACTACGCATCCAGGATTGAGTATCTTTTGTGATGAATGAGATGCCATCATCAGATTGCAAAGCAAACACAACACCAGAGAATTTCAGGGGCCAGAAGGATGTGGTCAGTGTCAGCCAACGGGACTGGACAGCAATACTGTAACCTGAAAAAGTGTCCCCAGGGGAAGCACAGCCTTTGATGGGGTCAAAGGCCTGGTGCGGTAAACCTGGGGGGCAGGCGGGCTTTGTGTCAGCATCAGAGCCTGGGCATTTGTGCGTGCTCCTGGATATGTTCCCACATCTGTCACGCTGCTGGGCTGGGTGTCACTGGGGCCAGTCTGAGCAATACAGGATGACCATGTGCTGGACTTCACTCAGTCTCATCAGAGGACGTGCCCTCTTTACTGGCATCTCCATGCGTGGTCCAAGAGGTCCATCAGCGGCCACACTTAATTTCCATGGTTTATAGGCCCTAAGAGGAGTGTCTTGAACCTGCCAGGTTTTCAAAGGTGAGAAAACACAGGCCATAAGTGACATCCTGAGAAGCAGTGAGTACTGAGGCTCATGGAAGAGACAGATCATCAAGGAAAGTCTTGGCTGGAGCCGTAAGAAGATCTGAGTTCTTCCCACCACGGAGCAATTGCATTCTCTCTGTGCAGCTGAGGGTGAAATGAGATCCCTACAAAAAGTCCAGTGGACTCCCTGAGTTTAGCTCAGCCGAACCATCAATGAAACTGGCCCAGCCTTCTAAGGAAAACTGTAAATCAAGGGCCCCATTGAGTCAGATATTTCCTTTCGGCATCAGGTGGGCAAACAAATTTTCCCCAAAGGAAGTGCTGCCAGTCGTTCACGTGGAGCCACAGTGCTGTGGGGACAGAGCAGCCACGTCTGTAGCGTCCCAGGTTCACTCCACAACCCAAGCTCATTGGGACTGTCCCCATCAGTCATTGAATCCAGGGTGACCCACTCTGAAATGGCAAAATCAGTCTGCAGGGTCTCAAAGCCTAGGAAGGTGGGGAGTCCTGTTCTGATAGGAACCCCACAGCACTCTTATGGACATTTTTCAGAAGGGTATACTGACAGCCGTGTCAAGGAGGCTGGCCTCTCCTTCACAGAGCCTCCAGTTGGTGAAATCATCATTCAAAGTCTTGCAGATCACAGGGACCACGAAGGTCGTGGGATCCCAAAGGTGGTGAGCATGCTGCCACTGGATGTCTAGCTGGGCTTTGCTCCAAGGGTGTCGATTTGCAGAATCCCTGAGTGAGACACACTGTATCCAACACTCAAAATTTGCAAGAAGGCGCAGAGCCTCCTTTGTGGTGGTTGTGATGGTTAAGTTTATGTGTCGAGTTGACTGGGCCATGGGATGTCCACATTGCTGACAACACATTATTTCTGGGTGTTGTGAAGACTTTCTGGAAGGGAGTAGCATCTGACTCTGTAGACTGAGTAAAGAAGATCCCCATCCCCAGTGTGAGTGGCCTTCATCCCATCTGCTGAGGGCTTGAGTACAACAAAAAGGCGGAGCAAGAGTGAATTCCCTGTCACCTTGAGCTGGGACATCCACCTCCCCCTGCCCTTGGACATGGGCACTCCTGATTCCGGGGGGACTTAATCCCCAGGAGCCGTGTCCTCATTCTCAGGCCTTTGGCTACCCTAAACTTTGACTGAGTCACACCACAGCCTTTCCTGATTCTCCAAACTTAACAAATGACATATCGTGGTATGTCACATGACATCTTCTTCAACAACAGCTTCGAAGAGCTGTGCCAGGTCCGATCTTGTTTTCCTGGTCAGCTAGGATGTTGGTCTACAAGCCTCCTGGATCAGAGGCAAAGACCCGTGTTACTCACAGGAGAGCAAACAGGACAAATTTATGTTCACACCATTTCCCCGGCCCCGAAATCCTGATGGGGGTGGGGGGGTGACGCAGAGTCAGATGGGTGCTTCCTACGTGCTCGCTTTGAGTCACAGCTGAAGAACTTTCAGTATTAGGGACGCTACATTTGTTTACAATGGCATGCTACCAACCTGCCTGCCCTTTGCTCTGCAGGAGGCCACTTCCAAGAGCTGTCTGCTGTACAGACATCTTTGACATGATTGTCTGGGACAAATGGCAGTGAATGCCTCTATTCTCAAGTCATGGAGAAACACAGGAAAGCCATGGGGAGCTGTTTTCGGACCCCCATGTGCCTGCTGTCAAGACCACACCTGTTGGTGCTCAGAGCTTATAAAACAGTTGTTTTATATATTTTGTCCAAGTTTTGCAGTTGTTTTAACAGAGGTAAATTTAATACCAGCGAATTTTTCATGCTCAGAACAAGAGGCCCCTCCGCTCAACTTGAATTAGAATTTACTGGGCACTTGCTACCTGCCAGAGCAGAACCTAGATGCAATGGAGATGCAAGCAATCCTCAGCGAACTGAGGAATTCCTGGCAGAAATGTGCTCATCCTTATATAAGTAGCACCAAATGCAGTGAGTTCCATGAGTGTCACACTCCTGCTACTCTAGGGGACCCAAATCTAGAGAGGATTTGTCAAGGAATGGATCCTGGGGAGAGGATTAGCTGAACGGAGTCCTGAAGAGTCAGAGCGCTTGCTGGATTACATAGAGCATCTCCAGCAGCGTCCTGACCCAGGGCAGGACCTCAGAAACACAAGAGAGTGTGTCAGGAAGAGCGGCCTTAGCGGTGTCTGTATCAGCGCCCTCCTGACGCCTATGGCTTCAGTCACCGTGTGTGTGGTGGTTCCTCCAATCTCCGATTTGAACCATTCATCCACCTGAATCCCGCATGCTAGCCACCTCCTCATCACATGGCTTGGTTTTGCTTTGTTTTTTGTTGATCTAAAACTTAATGGAAATTCCACAGTGCCCAAAATGGACTCAAATCAGATTTCCTCTCTTTCTCTGTGACTCACGCTGTTGTTTATGCAGTGGCTCAAGACCCTAAGTCTGAGAGCTTCATGTCACATGTCTTTTGATTCACTTCCCAGGAGTAATCAAGGAAAAACTTATGTTAACACTGCCTGTTAAGGGCCTTGGTCTCTACTGCTTTTCTTTATCTGCACCATTACCACCATACATCACGATCGCTTGCCTGATGCAAGTGACCTCTGGGAACCGACTAACATGCCTACCTAACAAATCCTTCAGGACACAGACGATTGTTGCGTAAAAACCCACATGGGTCATTTCATTCTCTTGGTTAAAACGATCCAGGGGTCTCTCATTCTTTAATGATAAATGCTGACCTTCAATTGCTTCCACAACTTTCTCTGGGGAAAAGAAAGACATAGGGAGGCACCATGAGGAATAATAACTGAAAGTAGACTTTCCCATAGTTTTAAAGCCAAGCTTCATTTTCAGAAGTAATGCTGATAACAAAAAAAAGGGAGATGAATCACCAACTATAGATCTTCCTCAGCTTACAAGAGGTTTACACCCCAATAAACTCACCCCGAGTGGAAAATATCACGTCAGAGTGCATGTAATCCTCCTAGTCCACCAGACATCCTAGCGTAGCCTCACCCACCCTGAACACTGACATTCGCCTACAGTTGGGCAATATTATCTGACACAAAGCTTATTTTATAATAAAGTGTTGACTGTCTCATGCAATGCATTGAATACTGTGCTGAAAGGGAAACCAGAGTGTCCGTGTGTGCGTGCAGGATGCTTGTTTGCGTGTCACTCGTTGGCCCTCGTGATTGTGTGGCTGACTCGGAGCCGTGGCCGCCCCTGCCCAGCCTCACAGGAGAGGGTCTACCACATACTTCTGACCCAGGAAAAGATCAAAGCCCCAAATGTGAAGGTTTCTACCGAATTTGTATCACTTTGGCACCATGGAAAGACAGGGAACGTTTGTTGTCAACACGCTAATATCAGTTGCGTCTAAAGAAGTGGGGACTCTAACACACGTGTTCTGGACTCAGAAGCTCTTGAACCATCTAGTCCACTGGGTGCCTTGAAAGTATTTCCAATCCTTTCTCTCATTCCGTCGACCCAGATATGTGGCAAAATCCCTGGGAGTCTTCCTTCAGTTTCCTTGCAGGAGGGAACCGGCTAGAACAATCATGGCTCCACATCTGACTGATTTTCACTCAATTTGCATATGTGTATTCCTAGAATATTTTCATAAATTGGGGGGCCATGGGCAGGACAACAATATATGGGCATGTGTGGTTTGGCTTTTATAAGCTTTTTTTTTTTTTTTTTTTTTTTTGAGAGAGAGAGAGAGAGAGAGAGAGAGAGAGAGAGAGAGAATCCCAAGCAGGCTCATGCTCAGCACAGAGCCCAATGCAGGGCTGGATCCCATGACCCTGAGGTCATGACCTGAGCTGAACCCAATGGTCGGATGCTAAAGTGACTGAGCCCCCCAGGCGCCCCAACCTTTAAAAAGTTTAATGGCAATATGTTAGGACCAAATCAGGAGAAACCACACAGTGATTTTTGACCAGAAAAAGTTCAGTATAAACAAGCATTGCCCCTACAGAGAGCTACTCACTCGGGAGGGAATACAAGAGTGAAGAAGTGAGCAGGTACAGGGACCAGTCACTGGCTCTGGGGGCGAGGGAGAGCGCCCGAGGAGGAAACAAACCTGGGGGCGAGGCTAAGTCCTGCTGGGGGTGGGGGGAGCACCCGGCCACCTGGACGGCCTGAGGTGGGGAGCCGGCGGAACTCTCTGGAAAGCTCCTTCCAGGTACCGGACGTGCCGGTGGGCAGGTGCCCACGTCGCCGGTCCCCTGTGCTGCCGGGTGGTGCCCAACGACTCCTGTGTATCCAGGCAGAAGCAGCAGGCCAGGGCGCTGAGCTCATGGCCGCGTGCCCGCCGGCACAGGACAGGGGACAAGAGCGTCCACCTCTGGGGTCCTGAGGCAGGAAATAAGGTGCATGCGGGCCCGAGAAACAATGACTTAGTAACAGGCACCACCACTGAGTCCGGGCAAACGTTCCCTCGTTCCCTTCTCTTCTTCTGTCCAAAGGGGGACGATACTGTCTCCGTGTTTGCTCATTTCTACCCACTGTCTTAGGCTGACATGTGCTCTGTGACCTGCACACTCTTTGCCAAGTCCTCTCTGCAAACTCCTTTTGTCCCTAACTGACGCTGACACAGTCTGCTTTAATGAAGCCTCCCCAGGCAGCCTGCTTTCAATTCTGTGTCTCACTCTCTCTCTCTCTCTGTCCCTCCCCTGCTCACACTCTGTCTCTCTCTCAAAAATAAATAAACACTAAAAAAAAATAACTAAAACAGAAAAAAAAAAGAAAAGAAAAAAGAGGGCACCTAGGTGGCTCAGTCCGTTAAGCATCTCATTTTCGCTCAGATTGTGATCTCACGGGTTGTGGGTTCAAGCCCCACATCAGGCTCTCTGCTATCAGCACGGATCCCGCTTTGGATCCTCAGTCCCTCTCTTTATCTGCCCCTTCCATGCTTGAGCTCTCTCTCTGTCTCCCTCAAAATAAATAAACTTAAAAATAAGTAAATAAAGAAATAAAACAATCCAGTGTGACTTTATGCAGTGTCTCAGAGGCGATACTTGTTTATTCTAGAGATGAGCGCATAGTAGCTCATATTAGGGTGAGTCAAGTGCCCTATCGGTTTGGGGCCGAAAGTGTAAGCAGGACACACAAGGCCTTCACACGGAGCCCCCATCTAGAGGCCGAGGGTGGCAGAGCTTGCACAAAACGTCCTGTGTTCCGGATGTTACCAGCGGAAGTACAGGGTGGCAGGGTGCGGGGCAGGAGAGCCCCTGGAGGGGGCGGCAGCAAGCGGACGGCCAGCTCAGATCTGCCCGTCCGGAGAGGGGCTTCTGCCGCTTCTCCTGGAGCGGATGGAGGGAACTCAGCATCCAGCGAGGGATCTAGTGACTTCTCTAGCTGGGAGAGAGCCCGACCGCCCCCACCTGGCCAGTGGCAACGGGGACGAGAGGGAACAGTGACCAGAATAGACCGGAATAGAGAGGCTGACGAGGAGGGAGCTCTCGGGCAGGGGTGGAGGGCAGGAGGGAGGATTTCTGGCCTCTGCTTGAGCTGTGTGCAGGGACTGTCACCATACCTTCTGACCGCCCTTCAGCTACAGGTTGGCCTCCCCGGCCACCGGGAGTCCCCGCCCGCAGGTTAGCCCGTGGGAGCACCTCCTCGTCCACCAGCATGGTGTGCGCGTGCTCTAGTCACTGCAGCCGCGTCCAAGCCCAGAGGAGACGACAGCGTCAGCAGTGACAGTGTTAAGAGGCAACAAGGGATGTGTAGCGATACTTAATTTCACTCCCCTAACAGGGACCTTTCCTTTGGTCAGAGACTTATTGGGCCACTGGATATGGACCATTTGCTAAGCAGCCCAGATAATGAACTCACTCTGTCATGTTTTGCGGGAAAGGGCTGTCACACGTGTCTGGGGGCTTTTCATTCAAGCGTGAGGAAGTAGGCAGCTCGAGGGACTCCCCGTTTCTTCTGACCAGCAGCCTTGCCACGGTTTGACTCTTGGAGAGCTGGATGAGCTGGGAGGAGGAGGCTGAGTCATCGGCTTGCCCAGCCCAGCCTTCTTTTTGGGTTACTTTCTATAAAAGGGGGAGGGAATCGTTCTTTGCTGTAAACATCACTTTCAGCAAAGTAGAAAGATAAGCTTCTCTTGAACATTCACTCACATTTTCTCAGACTGAAGTGAATAGAGGTCCCCACTGCAGGCATCAGAGATGTTTCCAAGAGGAGCGTTCATCCTCCACGCCAAGGCCGGAGCACTTGGGCCACCAGAGGTGCGACTTACCAGGGGCCCCAATACCAATGCCAGCTGTTGTCAGATGGCGATGTTTCACATGTTTCTGTCCTCACACTTAATTTTTCTGTTCTCTGTAATGTTTCAAAATTCATATGATGCTAATAAAGCTTCACGTGACGGTTAAATAAGACAGAGGGATTTTAGGGTGCTTGGGTGACTCGGTTCAGCATCTGATGCCTGGTTTTGGCTCAGGTCAAGATCTCACGGTCTGTGAGTTCGAGCCCTGCATTGGGCTCTGTGGTGACATCTCAGAGCCTGCTTGGGATTCTCTCTCGTCCTCTCTCTGCCCCTCCCCAATCGTTTAATCTCTCTCTCTCTCTTTCTTTCTCTCTCTCTCACAAGAATAAATAAATATTTAAATTTTTCTAATGTTTATTTATTTCTTGAGAAAGAGAAAGAGAGTGCGAGTGGGAGAGGGGCAGAGAGAGAGGGAGGCACAGAATCCGAAGCAGGCTCCAGGCTCTGAGCTGTCGACACAGAGCCCGATGTGGGGCTTGACCCCACAAACCGCGAGATCATGACCTGTGCCTAAGTCAGATGCTTAACGCATTGAGCCCCCCAGGCGCCCCAAGTGCTCTAATTAATGAAGGGAGAAAGGAAAGTGGGGAAGCCCAGGCCGGCAAATGTCCACCACAGAGTATCATTAGTAAACGTGTTTTTATCTGCATCACTTAAATATGGGCACCACGAGGGACCAAGCAGGAGAGTTTCCTCTTCCTAACCCTCAAGGAGTCTTTCCCAAACAGGGAAAGCACACTGCTTGAAATACTCAGTGTAACATGACGTAAAATGTGACTTTTCTGTTCTTTCAAATCGTGCTCTAATTTTATCTCCGTTTTCAAAGCAGATGACAACAGGTGACCAATATACCTGCATCCTAGACGCATCTTCGCAGTCGGCGAAGGGATAGTAAAATCGGGGCCTCCCGTCCCCACCTGAAGGAGAATGAGAAATTCAGAGGACGTCTTTTGAAGGGTGGATAACGGATAGACAATTCGTGGGTTCTTCTTTACGAGGGAATCAGAACGTGGACGGTGCGAGGGGCACGTTTGTATACAAGCCACAATATCACTGTTGCTCACTGGGTTGTTCAAATCCTTAGGTTTTCCTATCTGTCCCTTCCCGAGAACTGTATGTCAACATCTCCTACCATAGTGGATTTGTCCGTTTCTCCTTCCGACTCTGACAGTGTTTCCTTTGTTATTGTAGGAATGTCTTACTCGCTGCACACAGGTCCGGCGTCCCTTTGCCCTTCTGGCGAACTGCGTTCCATTTTTAAAATCATTGACTCATCACCCACAATTGTGGCCGTTCCCAGGTGAAACTCTATTTATGTCAGAAAGGGAGTAGGGCCAGAAATGAATTAAGAAATATATATGGAATAGACAGTATTTTTATATCCCACATCAAGTAATTTTCTGGGATTTTAGAAATGTCTCTCTTTCGAACTTTGGGCCTGGTTAAAGAACACATCGCCTCCCCTTCTGTTACTGGTGCTTAGTAATTACTGGTTTGCCGGCTGAATCTGTCCAAGTAGATTAAATATCGGCAAGGATTGGGGAGAGTGACTTCAAACAGGTTTGCTATCCTCGCTAATTCTGAACATGTAATTTTCTTCCTCTTCAAAAATCAGCTTGTGATCAATGATTTGAATTTCGTAAGTATCAATACGTTGTGAACATTTCCGTGTGTGCTTTAGGTGACTCATTGATCCACTCATCGTATTCTGTCTTCCATCTGCCCATCATAACTTTTAATCTCCTGTAGAAAGTTTGCCAGAACATCTACGCTGTCATATTCCTTTCTGTGCTGTCTATGGGCAATGCTTATCTGTTTTATGTTTTATCTAATTTTTATTATTCGTCCCACAAGTATTTAGGCTTGTCCCCATTTTACACCATAGAGAAGAAAATTTGAATTTAGTCTGATAATCTCAGTATTTTATTTATTTCATTTTATTTTATCATCTTAGTTTATTTTATATTTTATTTTATACTTCCAGCGGTATGTCCTGAGGATACATCTTTTTTGTTTTTTATTTAAGTTAGGTAACCTACAATGTAGTCTTGTCTTTGGGAGTAGAATTCAGTGATTCATCTCCTCCATACAACACCCAGTCCTCATCCCAGCAAGTGCCTCCTCAGTGCCCATCCCCCATTTTGCCCATCTGATAATCTCAGTATTTTAAGAGATTAATACACACTACCTGGTTTGTGTGCTTTTTTCAGTTTTTATAATTTTCTCAAAAACATTTATTTATGCTTTTAATGATGATCTTATTGTGATTTTTTCCACTTTTGCTCCCCGCTAGGCAGGAAATGACATGGTCTCTTTTGGCTCTGAAATTTCAAACAACGGTATTTGACCTCACAAAAATCTAAAATTAGTTGATATTAGTGTAAACCAAAAGAATCTAGAAATTAAAACAATAAAAACCAAACATGAAATGGCAGAAAACTAAATAAAAGTGAATTACAGTATGCAAAGAAACGATCGAAGACATGAGAAAATGTTTTCCTGTGAATAAATTAATAAAAAAAAACTCCTGGGGAGTTTAACAAAAAAAGGGGCGGGGGATTAGAAAAAAAATAACAATACAGGTACAAGAAGTATATTTAAAATTATAAGCAGACAGCATCATGGGGCGCCTGGGTGGCTTAAGCGTCCGACTTCAGCTCAGGTTATAAACTTGCATTTTGTGAGTTTGAGCCCGGTGTCGGGCTCTGTGCTGACAGCTCAGAGCCTGGAGCCTGTCTTCAGATTCTGTGTCTCCCTAACAAACTGCAACACTTCCAAGCATCCTCTGCCTTGCACACTTTCCCTCGTGTTAACTAGACCTTTGTTAACAAGAACGGCCACCAGGGTAAGGGGCCACTCTACGCCACGCCTCGTCTTCGGTGTTGGGGTCTGGCTTTCTCCCGAGAACACCCCACAGACCTCCCACGTGGTGAAGATGTCCGTGTGTCTGACGGTTCCTAGTGTCCGAGGCAGTGACGAAGCTATGTGCGTGGTTTGGGAGAAAGACTTTTTAACGCGTAAGTGAATGAACCAAAGGCAGGGGAGAAGGCTGTTTTGTGGGGCAAGGGCAGGGGTGCTTTGGGGAGACATCGTGAGCGTTTCCTCTTGCTTTGCTAAAACAGGCACATCGCGGCCGGGTGGTTTTGCTGGACGACACGCTGAGCAAGGCAGCAGGAAATCATCCACCTGCGATGCTACGTTTTCCCATGTCTACTTTTTAAACTCTTGCAGCTTGACAAATATTTTTGCACCTCAGTTTTCCCTCTAAATGGGAAAAAAATAATCTCTACGTGATGGAGCTGTTACGTCTTAATACATCTAACAGGCATCTAAGCTTCTCCACCCAGCTGGCATCATGCAACTTCTCCGGCGATTACGTAAGGTTTTTTTCAGACTCCAGAGCAGCATTCAGACTGCTGCTCTGCTGTTTTTGTTCTGTGATCTGCTTCTCAGGGCAACAAGCCGCATCAGCAAGGAAACGGTGCACTGCGAGCGGAGCCCTTGGGGGCAGCATGGGAGACCCCTTGTTCTCCAGTCCCCGAGTTTAAATGCCCTCAAACAGGGATGGGGCGGGAGCGTCTCTTTGAACATATACTTTGGCTAATGTACAAGGCTTCCCTGTTTCCTTGATGTG
Organism: Cryptoprocta ferox; assembly: GCA_028646485.1. Taxonomy (NCBI): domain Eukaryota; kingdom Metazoa; phylum Chordata; class Mammalia; order Carnivora; family Eupleridae; genus Cryptoprocta; species Cryptoprocta ferox. The sequence goes on from CM053567.1 coordinate 2,143,476, forward strand.
CTCTCCTTTCCTTTCCTTTCCTTTCCTTTCCTTTCCTTTTTTCCTTTCCTTTTCTTTCCTTTCCTTTCCTTTTTTCCTTTCCTTTCCTTTTCTCTTCTTTTTCTTTTCTTTTTTCTTTTCATTTCTATTCTTTTCTTTTTTCTTTTCTATTCTTTTCTTTCTTTTCTTTTCTATTCTTTCCTTTCCTCTTTCCTTTTCTCTTCCTTTCCTCTTCCTTTCTCTTCTCTTGTCTCTCTCTTTTTTGATTGCGTCATGACTTATTTTCTGCAAGTGCCATGAATTACATTCAGTTGTCTTTTCCACTTGCTCCACGTAAATGCTGACCAACCGCTTGCCTTGCACTCAAGGGTAGGCTGACCTGGCTGTGTTTTAAATAGCTGACATTTTCAGCGGAACGTGATGAAGACACGCGATTGCAAGCGGCATCCTGCTTGATGATGCTTTCCATCAAGGGGGCCGGGTATCCTTTGAGCACTCCTCTCCAGAGTCTCAGGGTGTCTTGGACTGACTTGTTCATGGCAAGTTAATCACCCTGTGATGACACAGTCATGGGGCTGGGCCAGCAGTGACAGCGGGTCATGTAGAGGGGCTCCCGTGGAAGCATAGATCCCTCTGACTGAATGGCTGCCTCATCCACTTGCGGGCGTCTAAAACTTCTCAAGGATCTGACCGCCAAATGTAGACATCCTCCTGTCGCTTGCTGTCAGTGCATGAGTCCGCATCTGCAGGATGAACTTTCCTTCCAGCAGGCGATCTGTCAGCAGGTGCCCAAGCAGTCCATTGTCCTGTCAGAGGTGGAGCTGCTCAGAGGGGCCACGTATGGGAACTGTGCCAAATTCCAAGCCACAGCAGCCTGCAACAGCTTCCTTCCTTCCCCCCCGGCACCCCGTGACCCCTGGTCTGCACCCAAGTCAGGGAGGTCTTTCTAAAACACATACCAATCATGTCGTTCCTCTGCTCACAATTTTCACCGGCTTCTGATTTCTGTGGGAGGAACGTGTGCCCTTGCTTGGGGCTATCCCCGCCTCGCCCCACAGCCCTGCCCATCGGCTGCTCTCAGCCCCTGGGCTCCCCCAGATCTGGCTTTGGTGGCTGGTGAGCATCTCAGCTCGGATGCCAGCAGGGACACACGGACAGTGAACGCCCACGGCCACCCACCTGGCTTTCCCAGCCGTCGCTCCTTTGTTCCACATCATAACACGTATCATCCAGTTTTCCCTGTTAGGGGCCATGCTGTCATCCACTGCATGGACTGCGTGACTCTGAAATGCGGGCACCTCATTATGCCAGAAATGACTTTAGCACTGGAATTGCTATGTCCGAAAATCCACCTGCTTGAAAATGTGATAAACCGTTGCCCTTCCCCCAGGAGGAGATAGTGTACCTTTCACCCAGATCCATGGCAACAATGACCATCACAGTCTCTTAAAGTTTTGCCCCAAGGGCAACAGTGACATGAATGCCCTCGAGCAGCATTTCAAAACTGACAAGTTCAATTAAGCATATCATAAACTTATTGGCCAATCAGTCTTCCCCTCTGTTGGTTGGGGGTGATTCCTACTGGGTCCTCTCCATTTGGAAGGGGTATCCATGGCGTGATCTGTGAACACACGGCTACTCGGAGAAGGTAGGAGGTTGACCTTTGGAAATACAGCCCAGACACTGGTGGGGTCCACTGGGGCCAAGATGCAGTGTTTCCTGTCGGGCAGGCTAAGCAGACACTCTTGGGGAGCTGTGTCATTCCTCCAGGTGACGGCTTCATTTAGCAATGGGGATCTTTGTTCCCCCCTCAAGCAAGAAGTCATCTGGGTCACGGGAGCGTTCACATTTTAGGAACGGTACTTACGAACCGGTTTCCTCCCACAAATGCCACGTGACACACTTCCCAGGGGCGCCTGCCCGGGATCGGTAGGACTAGGCTGTTGGGAGACCAAGCAGGTGCCCAGGTCTACAAGTTGATGGGACGTACTCCTCTGTCCCCTGCCCTGTCGTTATGGCCAGACCTCCAAGGACGCATACCATTGTGTGCACGTCATGGACTCGGAAGAAGGCATTTCCTACGTCCGGACCTGCTAGGGTACTTTGCTCCTTAGAGACACGTAAAAGGTATGATGATTTCCAGTCATTTGCTTAAATAATTCTGACATAACACTAGGTATGAGATAAATTGGCTCCAATAAACAAAGGCAATGTTTTCACGCCTGTGCTTATTTTAGACATCAGCACTCCTGGAAGGGTTTCGATGGGGACGGCTTGCGGGTTTTTCTCCGTGCGATGGCTCTTTCAGCCAAAACATCAGAAGGAGAGAACAGAACGTGAGATAGAACGGCTTTCAAACTGTTGCCCTGGCATTGACATTCCGTGTTCGGCATTAGAAGTAGATCTCAAACATCAGGTCAAACACTCTCTTATAAATCATATTAACATGTGGGGGAATTTAAATATTTTCACAGTAGGGAGTGAACTTCAGCTGCTAATCCTGCCAAGGAAAGACGAAGTGCTGTGTGCAGTAGGAGACAGCCCGGAAGGAAGGAAGGTTCTGGGTGAGTGTCCAGGTAACAGAAAAGCTGTGTGTGCCACAAGCCCACTCGGTTTGTTGGGATTGCACATTCAGCTGGAATAAGCACCTGACTTTGTAATCTGCCAAACTGGGGTTTTCAGTGGGAAACTGACAAGGCAGATTCTCCCAACTTTGTCGTTATGTCGCTGATTACATGTTCTCCCCTTGAAACTCTAAACTTTTTATATTTCGCTCCATCTTAGAGAGGAAAACTCCATGGCTCAGGTTGGTCATGGCCATTTGTCTGTGTCAGGCACCACACGCTTAACTCATTTAAGTACAGGCTCCTTCTTTCCAGATTGGAACAAATCACTGTCTTTCCACACGCAATTCAATGGCAAAACCATTACAGGGATTTTCTCTGGTTCCCCGTGTCTCACTTGCAATGACATCATGATTTGGCAACTGCAGATATTCCCTCTTCTGTGACCTCCAGTGAAAGAGTAGATTGTGCGCACCAGAATGCCATGATCCTGAACTGACAACGCCCCTAAATTCCTTAATGTTGCCTTTGGAAATCGACATAGGGTATGTGGTCTTTCCAGAGATTTTGTTCCTCATACAGAATTTGGAAGGGGGACCCCTGGTGCTTTTTGTTCTTCACCCTGAGAGGACCCATGCTGATGGCCATCCTGTTGGGAAGAACCCATAAAACATATGGGTCAGCACAAACTGTAGGAGATGCTATACAAGGAGTCCTTTACAGTTTGGGTACAGAAAGGATTCACACCCAAGATTCCTGAGTCTTGAACTTGGTGTTTTATCTTGGCCTAGATCTTAAAAATATTGACATCCCTGATTGGCCTTTGGCCAAGGTCCTTGCCAAGCCAGCCACAGCTGCTCTGGCTGCTCACAAATTCAGTCTGTGTCATTGCTTTAGTACCTTTTGGAACATCATGCATTCATTGTAACCAGCACACAAATTGTGAATGTGGGGTGTGGACATTCCAAAACCAATTTGTCAGAAATGGATACACTAACTCTAAGTAGACTTGGCAATTGCCACATGGAAAGAGGAGGGATACTGACAACTGACCTTCCAACTCATTAGCCAAAACTGGAAAATCCACTCCCTTCTTGGATCATGTTCTGTGGATGAGCTATGCCTCTGTATGTTGAATTGGGCCAGCAAATATTTATGGTCAGAGAAATCTATAACTTCCCCAAGTCATGATTCCAGCATGCAGCACGGCGCGGATTTAAATCCAAACTTTTATGACCTCAAAGATCGTTTCTATACCAAACCATAGGACACATTTTAGAGAATAAAGGGGACATCTTGTACAAGAGCAATGATGAGATCAAGTTGTAGAGGACTCAGGACAAGGAGGAGAATTTGGAGCTGGCTCTGTAAGTCATCGGCTGTGTGGTGTGTGTGAGAGTGCGTAAGAGGGAAAGCGACAACCTGAATTAAATCGGATGGTGTAGAGTGAGTTGGGAAAGATCAGAGTCAGTAAGTCCATCTTGTAAACAGTCGTGATGCTCCAAGATTCACTTCTTTGACATGAAGTATTGATCGAATTGATCAAATACAAATGTTGATTAAATCAGGAGCTCGTATCATGAAAAAAGGTGCTGGGAACTGAGAAATTGCTGAGACTGTATAATACTAATAATGCGGAGGAGGGGGAGGAGGCCATCCTGAGGGGCCCTGGGACTGCACTGAAAACTCAGAAACTGTAACCAGGTAGGTGGGAACTTTCACATTTTAATCTAAATGACAAGAGACAAGACTTGGTCTAATAAATGTCTTTAATTTTAAGAAGGAATACATTTTAGTGTCAATAAGTAATCAAGTATATACCAGGAATTAGCTCATTTTACAAACAGAATCTATTAAAAACAATGAAAAAATGTATACCAGACTGCAATTTTTGCACTTGTAATTTTGGGGAGAAGTCACAGATTCAGAAATATCAGAAGCCGAGTTTGGCCTCAGTGTTGCTTCCCCTCAGGTTGATTTATGAACTTGGGTGAGACCAGGAAATCGTCACCAGACAACAGAAAAGTGAAGAAAGCAAGGACACTGGATAGATTTTAGCAGAGCTCATTGAAATGAAGATCTTGTTTTCTTAAGATCGTGTTCTTTCTCGACTTCCTCCTCCTCCTCTTCCTTCTTCTTCTTGCTCTTCTCCTCCTTCACGTCTTCTTCTCCTCCTCCTCCTCCTCCTCCTCTTCTTCCTCCTCCCTCTTTTCCTCCTCCTCCTTCTTTTTCTCCTACTCTCTCTTCCTCTTCTTCTGGTGATAAAGTAGACGGTAACCTCCTTCTGACCATTTGGTTAATATCTGGTTTCCTTTCTAATATGCAAGACTGGTGTCTCCACATTGACTCTGAAATCCCGCTGGAGATGTTATTGTTCCACGAAGCCTACAAGTCTGAGGAACATTTTCATGCATCTGATGTTCTTTCCATGAGCCGATTTCCAAACTGCCAGCACTGGTTCTGATTCCCGCCAGCAGTGGATGGAGGCTCCGCTTTCTCCGCGTCATCCCAAAGCACAGTGACCCCAGGCAGGCCCCCTGGATTTTAACCGCAAGGACTTGCAAACAAAGATGGCCGATACAAGTGAGCGGTGGTTCCTGCCAGTGCGGAGGGGGACGGCTGGAGACGTTGACTTGGAACCACATTTTCAGTTGCTATAAGTGGACCTGATGATTGGAAAAGTTAATCACTTCGTTATTCGCTTCCTAATTGATTTTCTTTATTTGATTTCTCATTTCTACTGTCAAAACGTCACAGCAAACCCAGTGAAACACTGAAGAGGGAAGTAAGCTCATCCCTAATCTGCTGCCCATCAAACAAAAGCAGCCAGCCTCCCACCGAGCCCGGCCTCTTTTGGCCATTGGCATGCCATGCAATGCTTTGCCCATTACACTTGTGGCATCTATCAGTCCCAATCTATGCCGCGCCCCTTAACTGTACTACGTATTGCGACAGGGTCTCCAATGTAGTATCTTTAACGGCCGCATAGTATTTTCTCTCCAATTCTATTTTAAGTTATGTGACTTGTTTTCTGCTCTAAAATATCGATTGCGTTTATTTTTACTACTTAGCCATATACCGGTATTCCTGTGTGTATCGGTATCTATTTCATCTACCGTTTAGACTTGTGTTTTATTTTCCTTCAGATTTATTTTTTAGGATTTGTCTTCATCCATAATGCTCACCGGTCGAATTATATCAACACGATAATGATTATTGATACGTTTTGCCAAACTACATTCCGAGTTACACACCCGTAGAGATAGGATCAGGTCTACTGTAGCCTCAGCCGCTGAGTGTGTATCTAACGGAACAGGCTCACCCGAGCCCACCGGCCCGCTGTTGTGTGGTTCCAGGGGCCGGCCGGCCGGCCTGCCGCCCTGAGGTTCCCAGAGCACACCAACACACCGCTGTGTACTTATTTTCCTGCCACGCTACTTCCGTCTCATTCTGTGTAGAACAATAAACTCCTCTTCGTTTCCATGGTTAGTGTTTAATGCAAACACATTTCGTGAATTGTATCCGACTCACTTATATAATAAATTCTAATTTAGAGACCTCACCAGCTACATATTGCTTGGATGTGACGAATGTCTAAAGGCATACATATGTATTTGATTATCTTTTTAGAAAAGTTTTCAAGATGCATTTGAATTAAATTGATGTAAAGCACAAACATTTAGGTCTTATTTTTATTATATTTCGGGTTTGTCTCCAGAATCCAAGACGCAAACACAGTGGTGAGAGAAAGA
>CM053567.1:2152270-2190140 GCA_028646485.1 Cryptoprocta ferox
GGGGTGAATTAAGAACCATTTACTCTCTCAGAATCTGATCTCACTATGCGAGTTTCTGAGAGCTACCTCAAGAAGGAGTACCTGGGTTTGCAATCAGATTATTGGTCTTCCTATATTGGTGGTCAAATCACATCGGAGGTTGAAACAACAACTAAAAACAGATGTGCATTTATTTATTTTATTTAGAGATATTCTAAACAAAATTCAGCTGTGGAAATAGGTAACATACAGTGTTAGGTTACAAAATGTTGTGGAGTGAAATGTGAGTCTCCTTCTTAATGTCATTCTGTGGGATTCCCTCAGCAGAGGAAAACACTGCTACCATTCATTCCCTAAATCGTCTCCCAGGTAATACGTGCACGCTCACGAGTATATACAGCCTCTTGCTTGCACGTATCAAAGCACATCAGGAACTCCGCTCCACACGATGCTTTTTTTACCTTATTTTTTTAAGTTGATTTATTTTTGAGAGAGAGAGAGAGAGAGAGAGAGAGCGAGAGAGAGCAGGGGAGGGGCAGAGAGAGAGGGAGACACAGAATCCGAAGCAGACTCCAGGCTCTGAGCTGTCAACATAGAGCCTGATGTGGGGCTCGAACCCACGAACTGCGAGATCGTGACCTGAGCCAAAGTCGGACGCTTAACCGACTGAGCCACCCAGGCACCCCTGTACTTTTTTACTTTAAATAAGTCTTGTAGATCTTTAGATACTAGTACACCTTAAAATTCCTTCTTTTGGCCCCAACTGCATTGTATCCCGTTACACAGAAGTACTATAATTTATTTAATTTCTTCCCTATCCATGGCTTTTGGTCTTGTCTCCCACATTTTACTCTCAGCGCTGGAGAGAGCGCATGCCTCACCTCCTCAGGACTTGAATGCTATTGTTACATACGTGTTACCTCCGCGGGATTGTTGGGTCAAGGGGATGTTTTTTCCCAGCGTTATGGAGATACAATTGGCATATACCATTGTGTCAGTTTAAGGTGTACGACCTGGGATCTGACCTACTTATCTGTGGCAAGGTCACAGCTAACGGCCATGACAGCCCTTTCTTACCTGTGTTGAGCAGCTTTCAGACCTCCTCCTTCCCCAGTTGATGTCTATAAGGCGTCAGTTCCCACCAGCGAGGTTCGAGTCGCTATTTACTGTGCACATCTTCTCCAATACATTCTATCTCCAAAATCTCTTCTCACCAACCAGTTGAAAAGGAGGATAAACTCGATACTTTAATTTTTCCTCTGTTTGGCCTGTTTTGAAACCCACTGCTCTGTGCAGTCTCAGAAAAGCGGCGTGTGTGAATGCCTGCGAGAGCCCCGTCTCCCCTTCCACAGCCGCCTGGGACTCCCGGGATCCAGCCCAGGGAAGTGCGTTTGTCTTTTCTGCGAGCTCAGAGACTGCTGCGTCCCGGCAGGAGATGAGGGGTCCTACCCTGGACCCCGGGGTCCGTGACAAGTTAATCATGTCCCTGAGCCGGGTGCTGCTCATCACACTGTTGGATTAAATGTAACATTTATCTGGGGCAGAGGAAAGAAAGACACGGCCCCATCAGTCCGAGTCACCCGGGTTCTGAAGAACGCATTCTAGTGCCAGTGCTTACAGGCCGTGTGTCATGCGGGAATGACCTTGTTCTAGAGCCTGCCATACAGCCCCGCACCTGCAGTCACATGAGAGGCGCCCTTACACGTTAGCTAAGAGGGTGGGTCTCATGGTCAGTGTCTCACCACCACAAATACGCAAGCAAAACAAAAACAGAACAACCCAGGAAGCTCGACCACAACGTAACTTACATCGATATAAAATATTGCATTAAAATCATTCACTGAAGCCCATAATAAAATGAAAATAGCACACATAGCTGTCCCGCTAACTGGCCATCGGGACCCTGGCCTCCCCACCGCTTTCCCTTCCGAGTCGGCTGTTACCTTCCGTTTACCCTGAGCTCCCCCTCTGCTCCTGCCCTGCCTGTACCATGTCCCAGCCTCTTGAGCACTTCGAATACACAACCCAAGAAATACCAGAAACCACAGCAGACAAACAAAACTTCTGCTTGGGGCCGTGTCACCCATACATCGGTCACACCCACCGCGCACCCCTTCCCTGCAGGGCAGTCACTGCGGGCACTTACCGCCTGATGCTGCGTGTTTGCTCCTGGACCCTCTTGCTGCGGCCCAGCCCCCCTGGCCCACTCGTAAAGGGCTGAGTTCGCCCTCAGATACTTGCCACTGACTCGCTGGGCGGCAGCCTCGGTGATTGCCCTCATTCAGGGGCACAATGACACCCTGTTAGGAAACTATAAACATGGGGCCACAGTGAGTCCTGAGAGTGGTCATGGGGCGTGTTGCTTGCCTACTCCGGGTGACAAGTTGTAATCTGGAATTATTCAGGAATGATGCGCCTGGCCCAGGGGGAAACAAGGATTTGACTTCTATGCAGCAGAAGAAAGAAGGGCTGGCCTCAAGTGACTCTAAAATAGGAGTATTCCAGCGGGTCCACCGACTATCCACAGCTTGTCATTGTTTACAGAAGGGCACGCAGGCGTTCCAAACAAGGCTAGATATTGGTGTTCCCAATGCAAGAGTTTGGGAAACTGGCCAGGAGAAGTTACAAAATCATCCAGAGTCTCAGAGATAGGAGGAGGCGGGCAATGGTCACACTTCCGCCAGCCTAACTGCCGTGCCCATCATCTCAACGTTTAGAGGGAAAGGCTGTCAACCATCAGTTATGGCCTAAAGTATGATAAAAGTAATGTGGACATACTTGTACAGCTTTGTCAAAGTTAACATTTTTTTCTCTCTGTTTCAGATTTAAAAAATAAATAAATAAAAAGAGTAATTGTACAGTGATAGATGATTGATGGATCGATGGGTAACTGATGGAAAGATAGTGATACATTATACAGATAATAGATAAATAGGTACTACTATGTACTAAGCCATTTAAAAAAAATTTAATGGTTGTTTTATTTTTGAGAGAGAGAGAGAGAGAAAGACAGAGTGCGAGCAGGGGAGCGGCAGAGAGAGAGGGAGACATAGAATCCAAAGCGGGCTCCAGGCTCCAAGCTGTCAGCACAGAGCCTGACGTGAGGCTCGAACTCATAAACCATGAGATCGTGGCCTGAGCTGAAGTTGGTCGCTTAACCAACTGAGCCACCCAGGTGTCCCGGTACTAGCCTATATTTTATTCATCTTAAATCTACATTCACATTTTCCTTTCGTTACAGCCCCACAAGGTGGATATTATTTTTATACCCATCTTTGATGACACGGGTAAATACCTTGCCCAAATTTCCACTGCAGACAACTCCATGTACCCCCTGGATTCCATTCCTCTGTTCCCTCCCTAGAAGGAATCATTAATCTGAATATGACATTAATCCATTCCAGGCATTTCTAACAACATCACTACATATATACATATCCACTTACTTACAATACAGAATATTAATTTGCATGATTTTGAATCATTTTGGTAAATGGGATTATATTGTCTTTCACAGGTTTTCTTTCTTTCCTTCCCTCCCTCCCTCCCTCCCTTCCTTTCTATTTAACTTTTTTTATTAAGCGGGTTGCATGCCCAGTGTGGAGCTGTGCATCCTTGGGTAAATTAACTAGCTTCTCGGAACTTCTGTGTTGCCATCTGTAAGGTGAATTAGGAGGACTCTCTGAATTTATGCAGGTCATGTGTAACAGTATCCGGTGCATAGTAGGTCCACAATCTGTGGCAACTAGAAACATCTGTGGACCCAAGGAGATCCAGAGTCTATGTGAGATATCAAAACTCATTTCTTTGAAGTCACTGTGGGGCTATTTTTTTTTTTATTATTGGTTGTTTTTCATTTTGTAATAACTCGACTCTCAGGAAAATTAGTGTATCATTCTGTTTAACTGCAGGACACTCAGCTAGATGGGCCACCGAGGAGTTGTAAAGTGCTGTGTTTTCTCTCAGCCCCAAAATGAGTGGACCGGAGCTGGCCCTGAATTTTAAAGGCTGAGAAAGGGATTTTTTTTGAGTCGTCTTCAAGTGTGATCTTTGAAATGCCTTGTTAAGTGTGTCCATAACGTTCTTATGTGTCATTTTCCTGCACTGTAGATGTCTACAAAAGAACTGCTCTCGCTGGACTTCGGTAGACGACGGAGAGATACGTCAGCTTCCCCCTCACCCTCTGGACGGTGCTCACTCACAAGCGTGCTGCCTCACGCCCGTGATGCCGACCTTTGGGGGGAAACACTGGTTCTAGACACAATGAGAGCCCGTTACTAACACTCGCCTTCTTTTCTTCCCCGGCCACAGACTCCACGCACCGATTACGGTAAAATAAATTCACGCACATATTAGGCTAAAATAACTCCACACCAAAACCTAGAAATCTAAAATTAAATATTTAATTAGAACTCTGATTTGCTTTAAAGATAGGTGGCATTGCACAGGCTATATTACACTCTCTTTATAATTTTTTTGACAAAAAAAAGATACTGTTCATTTTAACAGGCCACTTTAATATTAATACATGTGTAATAGGATCGGAACTGAAAATCAGCTAGAGATGGTACATTGTACATTATTGGGAAAATTACAGTTCTGTATTTGTAAAAACATTTATTTTTTTAACAATTTACCTACATTAATCAAAAAATTACAGCATATTTAATAATTTTACAAATTCTTCATAAAAAATATATCTCTGTACAAAAAGGTCGTTTGCACCTACTTCATGTCAGCAGCATGTGGTGAGATGGTAACACGGGGTGGGCAGGGGGGTGATGGGTTTCCTGATCATGATACCAGCGTTCTGTCCCCCTTTTTTTTTTTTTAATAATAGCTTTTTTGTTGTTGTTTACAAAATATCTTACAGAAGAAAAAAATTATTGCAGCTAGCCTGAAGAAAGGCAAGATGTGTGATACAAGCAGCAGTTTTAAACAGCTCTGAAGCACATAACCTGTGTTAGCATGGGGTCCTTCCCGCACGCGGTTCTGGGCGCTTCCGGAAGGAGTGTCGCAGCCCCGCGGCAGAAGGCGCGTGTGCAGACCACCCGCACGCGCGCCTCGACGCCTCGCAGGCGATCGGTTCCATACCGCGCACGCACCCTAGGAAGAAACTCGGCGGACGTCTCGCAGGACCATCTCATGGAGTATTTTGTGTTTAATAACATGCTCCAAACTGGCAACCAAAGGTCGGGTTTGCTGTGCACACAAAGGAAAATAATATCTAATATCTGATATGTGGTTGCCGTGTGTATGTATGTCCTGTCGTTTCAGGAATTTGTAACGTCGTTGACCGGCAAGCAGGTCGGGGATGGGCGGGGAGAGACATTGATTCAGACTCTGAAGTCAGCATTTTGCACCTAGTTTGAATGACTCAAACTTAGATATATGTACAATATATTTATATGTATATATGTATGTATATATATACACCTAATATATATAGTAACCCTGTTCTCCCCTGCACACAGCGATCCTGGAACTTCCTCACGCTCCCTTTCCGTTCCCGGTCAGTGTGCGTGTTAGGAGCCTGGCTGGGGCTGACCTCATCTAGTCTAAGGAGAGGAATCCGCGTAGAGGCTCCAGGCTGCAAAGCAAATCTCCAGTCACGTTACCAGGTTGGCCAGAGGAAAAGGTGCAGAGAATTCCGCGCGATACTAAGGAATTCATCATTTGGAGTTCAAAAGGCAAAGAAGTAACTAGAAGAGGTCAGTTATGCCCTCCTAACAGCATAGGCCCCTTCGAACGAGTAACACGACAGTGGGCACCAAGGGTCAAAGATCTGCTAAAGCGCTCAAATCAAAACACATGACATGAAAGAATGAACTCTTATCCTGACAGGTTTTTGTGTCTTTTTTTTCCCCATTTTTTTCACTTTTGAAGCCCTGCATTCAAACATGCAACAGAGACACAACTATGCCCACCTTAAAGCCAGGCGTGAATATGCCCACTCCAACAACAGGAATGAAAGGCTCTACGGACGCTGCTCTGGAATGAAGGGAGACGTTTTCCGTATGGGGAGTACGTACCTAAAACCCAAATAGCCAAATAAGCGTTGCCTTTTCAAAATGCTTTTAGCCAACAGTTATAAATAGAAAATAAACTCGACCTTCCCTGTGACTTTGTGACATCACCATCTATTGCCACATCTTCTATTTCATCCTTTGTTGTTTTTATCCGCACTGGGGACCACGCCTATTTCTTTCAGAATTTAAAGCATGATAAATTTTAAACGTGAAAAATCACCCAAGTTGTCTCTGCATCTGGAATTAGCATGAAACAAAGGGCAAAGTGATAATATAAACTGTGTCATCGGGAAAGAGGAGTGTGTGGAATGTCTCCTGGCCTCCGGAGGAACACGTGACGCTCTGCTCCTGGACGGTTCCCACTGAGTTCAAGGGGCGACTGTGCTGCACCGTCCTTCGACGCCACGGCGGAGAGGGGCCGTGCTCTGGAGGAACAAACCATGATTCGGAGGGAAGACTATGGTGAGCTAAGCCTCGCAAGCTCACGAGCTATCTCAAATAAATTACTACTGACATTCTCCACGGCAAACAGAAGTTCGGCAGCCCCCTGGCCGCTCGGTCCGGCAGTACTGGCGGTCACTGGGTGCTGCTAACGGGAACAGAGTGTGCGGCAACTGAAAAGCCCTCGTTTCCCCCCGCCCCCGCCTCGTTCGACATCGTCAATGACCTCAACACACATATGTAGCTAAAAGAAGCAATAATAAAATAAACCTCTTCAACACCACATTCCCTTTAAAACCTGTGCCACATCTGGGGATATTTTCTTTCGCTAAGATGCCAACTGAACGGATGGATGGTGGATGTTTCGCTTGACAACATGAGAAGATGCTTATATACAATGGATAGTGTGTATAAACCCTGTGTAAATAGTTTATTTTTTTTTTATCAGAATCTTACTCAGTCATTCATAACACACTAGTGCAAAAAATTGTGCGTCAAAAATTCTGCAATAGAACAGCTGACTGGGGAATTTGCAAATGGCCCTAGGAATGGACTTTGAGGGGAGCTGTGAGTCCTCCAAGCTTGTCAGGTCTCAGGAAGGACAGAGTGAAGCGTTTGTAGGTGTGTGCGTCTCTACCAGAAAGGTGTCTTCTTCAAGAGAGCTCTGTTGTTGTTGTTGTTTTCAGAGTATTCATATTTACGGGGGTTAAAAAAACAAAACAACATATTATGGTGCTACCATTTTATCACCGCACCCAGGGGATGTATCCACGTGCCCAGAAGATTGCATTGAAAGGCATCCCAGCCACACAGAAATACGAAAGTCTGAGGCATTAAGTACAAAGTATTGGCGTGACTCGGCAGTCTTCCGTAAGTGTGCCTTGGTCCCGAGCAGATGCAGCCAGGCGTGAGATTCCGCGTCACCTGGTCCTCAGGGGACTCTGGCGCACGTGACTGGAGCTTCCGGCTGCACGGACGCCAGCAGAGATGTGAAAGGTCACCGCAGCGAAGCCAAGACTAGAAGGGAGAGTGGTATATGGCACCAGAGGACTTACTGCTTGTCCATCAGAGGTATGGCTATGAAATCAGTCCGAACGGGGCACTGAGGGCTATACCACCGTGCACACCGTGTTCAGAGTTGTGTCAAACCGCACAGCCTTTGCCTCTGTGGGTTTTAAGTTTGTGTCATACATAGGGTTTTCGAATGAAGCTTGTCCGTTGCTGTTTTCGTGGCCGGCATAGCCGTTGTACTGAACTTTTGGTCTCGTTCTACAGGGGAGAGAAGAACAACCCGTCAGAGCCCAGATTTCGAGAACAGGGGCACCGCCGCTGGGGCTGAGTACCAGATGTCACTCCCGACTCAGCAGGCGACACGCACGCGTGAGGGAAACACACACACCCACAGCTGCGGGGAAGGGTGTCCGTCTCCATGCGTGCAGACCTTGCTCTTTCTTAGAACGGGTTGTTGGGATCACAAAGGCGGTTTAAAAACATGGGAGCCGTTTCCAAGATCAAAGAACGATCTGACATTTACAAATATTCTTTGCAACATGGGAGACTCATCAATGCCGGAGTCCGAGTGTGGTCTAGACATTTGTCATTTGTAAGTTGTATGACCCTGAGGAAGTCGCTGTTCAGTCACTCTCTCAAAAGTAAGATGCTTAATCAAGATGTCAACGCTTTAGGACCTTTCAGATCAAACGAAAGTAGGAACATAAACTTTAGTTCACTGCTGTTATAATGTTCACCAAATGCTAGCTATTCTTATAATGTAATATAACCAGCGACTAAGTTATGGAAAATTCATTCCACTCTTTGTCAAACTATTCCTCTAATTAAAATGTATGGTCTAAGATTAGAGAATTAAAGCAATTTTAGAGGTAAAAGACTTGAAGCTGTCTAGTCTGTCCCCCCACGTTTTTTCTTCTTCCAGAAGAAATTACATAAGAAAAATATACCAGGTGGTAAAAACAGGACTTTAACGTAAACAACCACACTAGCAAAAACATTAATGATACTTCTGTTTTAGTGACTGACTAGTAGATTTTCTTAACTTACATTATGTTCATTGAGAAAAAAGAGACTTCCATGTATGTACGTTTCAGAGAATGAGGTGTCGGTCAGCAGAAAAGCAGTTTGCAACTGCCCCAGGAGTTGGAGAGGTCTTTGACATTGAACTTGAAAACGCTCCAGTAGCAAAATCGAATAAACGAATTCAGCCGAACGTTAATGAAATTTAAAGCTGGCTAAACTCCCTGTGTAATCTCCCGGGTCAGGGGTCACCACCATCCCCAGATTGTCAGGAAAACCCCACGGAGCTGGATGGGACTCAAGCACGGCTGAGAAGGAAGCCTGTGGGAGTCCTGGGTCAGGAGCCCTGGCTCTGATTGAGGAAACAATTCCAAGCGTAGAGTAATGAAACTCAGAAATGAGCAGGAATAAGGTTTTAACTCGAGAAACACAGAGCCGACGGGTTAAGGAACTTTTACATCTATGGAGGATAAGAAGCCAGTGGAGAGAGAGCAAAGAGCTTGGTGCGTTCCCTGGGTGCATGGCAGGAACTCAAAAGGAAAGGACTTTGTGACATGCCTGGGTGATCAGGCGCGGCTCGCTCGCTCCTGCAGAACCCCCGTCCCTCGTACGGCACAGAACCCGAGAGCTACAAGGCCCTGCAGAGTCAGAAGTCACAGGGGCTTGGTGGCTCACGAAAGCCATGAGATTAGACAACCTTCTGTCATGTCCTAGACGCGGCCTCTCGGGTGATGAGCACGGTGGGCGACGTTGTGCGGGCGCCACACTGAGATTAAATCCCCGCCAGCCCACAGGCGTGGGAATGCAAAGAAGGGACCAAATTCACAAAACGAGTACGTGGTATCTCCCTCCGCACTGCTTTTGTGGTCGGCGACCCCCACCCCCCATTTCCTGCGCGGACGCACTGAATACCAAACACTGCTGCCAGAGGGTAGGGAAGCTTCTAGGCTTGAAAGACTACAGTTGTGACATATACTGAACATTCTCGCCAATGTCACGTCATCCCAAAATGAGGATATAATCAGAAGTGCTGAACTGTGTAGGGTTCTCTTTTGAAGGGATCAGAGCGGTGCTGGAAGGAGCTGTCGCTGAGACACACGTAAAGGTCGGCCTCACTGGGGGGCGCGCCAAGGCGCCAGTCACTGGCAGGTGGGGACACTGCCTGACTCCTGCACGTGGGAGAGGAGACCGCAGGGAGTTTCCAGACACTCCCCTACAGCCAGGGAAGTGTCAAGAGGTGAGAGAAAAGAGCTTTAACGAACTGCATCTTTCCCTTGAGGCTCATGTGGATGCCAAACAAAACTTTTTTTTTTTTTAAAAAAGCAAAAGTGAATTTGTAGGAATTACAAATTCCTACTGTATGTGTATCTATAAAGGTATTATGTTTCTTAGAGAAAGTTGTGAAAGAAGATGTACTTTTAATTCACAGAATTAATTTAATTTAAGAATAGAAGCACTTCTCAGGATGGTATTTTATTGGATAAAGTGGCGGGATATCTTTTTTTTATATTTATTACATTTTCAACTAGCCCCAAGGAGAAATTTGAAGATAAGGCTCGCCAGCCTTATATGCAGAGAATATTGTTTTCTCCATAAAAATAATAAAATAATAATTTAATTATATTATTATCTATATACATGTGCCAATGTTTAATTTTGTAAGTACCTCCTGAGATTCCTTTAACTGAATTATATTTCTAAAATAAGTACATCACCAACCACATGAAGGTGAAGACATGCATGTGGGCACATAGGCAATACAATTTTGAAGTGACATTCCTACTATTTTATGTATTTTTGAAAGGCATAAGAAAGCACATATTTAAAGCTATGCTTTTTCAAGTGATGGAACATGTGATATCTCAGCTCAAAAAGAGGAAGAAATCCACAATTTCTAGATCACAGATTCATGGAGCTGAAAGAACTCATAGAGACCATTCTGTTCAATCTTCTGGAAGGTGGAAATGCCACCTCAGTGTTCCCAGTAACTGGCCGTGGATCTCGAAGGTCGAAATATAACCCTTTACTGCATCTTTCAGTTGACTATGAAACACAGCATGTTATTTCTTAATCCATCTACGTATTCTCCTAAAGTTCATTTTACTCAAGGTTGCCCTGCCAAAACAGTATGGCGGACAAAGCAAAGCCATCTGAGCATCCTTAACATGAGAGAGAAACTGTGGCGCGTGGGAACGTGCGTGCGTGGGAACGTGCATGCGTGTGACGGGGAGCGGTGTGCATTCACCAGACCAGGGCCTCCCGAGCGCACCGGTGTTGTAGGGTACCTGTGTTTGTAGAGGTAAAACGCAAATCCAGACAGAATCAGAGCAAAGAATGGAACGAGGATGGCGGCCGCGACGGAGCCACTACTGGTGCCGTGGTGATGATTTGAAGAGTCTTGATCCGAGTTTAAGGGATCTGGAAAACAAAAGGAACAATTAGTTTGCAGGTACTGTATTCATGCTTCCAGATAAACCTCTGGTAACTTTTACGAATGGGTCCCAAGTCTACAAGGCGTTCAATTCCGTAGATAAACAGACAGTCTTGTTGAAAGATTTTTAACATCTACATTAATGATCAAGTTACAAAAAATGAATTATTCCTTAATGACCTTCAAGGATCCCATGGAAAAAAATCTCACATGTCAAATGTGAGAAAGGCGAAGGGGGCACCATGCCTTGTGACTTTGACTTTCAGTCACAGATATTTGCGTTTGCATTGAAACGAAAGCCAAAAGCATCCATATGGTTTTGTCTACGTACAGAGTTGGGCAGCATTTGCTGTTTTAACCTGATCTAAGACACAGACTCAAGCAAAACAGTGGCTGATGGAATTACCTAGATATTCCAGGTGTCTATATAAATGACATTACATGCTCCATATGCAAATATATTGGTGTAATCTCTTTCATTTTAGGTAGATTGCAAAATTCATTAGGGTTTACGAATGCTCAACAGAAGAATATAGCTTGATGCCATCATGCCCCATGAGGGCACAGAAAGATGAGAAAACATGATTTCTGTCCATCAGAAGGGAGGGCAGATGTAAGCATCTCAAATATCATAAAGGTGACGTAACTATATTTATAATCCATATCTACAGAGTGGCAAATAGATGCAGGGCACAGAGAGAGATGCAAATGATGAAAATTCAAATAAGAAATCATTTGTTAAACAATTCCTTCCAAATAAGGAAGTTTGATGTAAAGAGTTTACCCATAACACAAATTTTGAAATGTGCTTGGCTTAAATTGAGCTCACTCAATGTGCGCGTGTGAAGGATTAAAACTGGGGTCACCTGGATATAGCAGAATTGTTAAAGATAAGTTGACCTGGTTTTAGAAGTGTTATTTCCAGAATTTATGGAATGTTGTTTGATTCTTTCACAAACCATGAATAACAGTAAACAATCAAAGATTAAGTATATTTAAATAGCTTTTCAAATTAAAAAAACACCTCACTTTCACATTAAAACCATGACAACGATTTGATTCATCACTGATTTATCAGGGATCCAGGATTCCGCTACTCCCCACCACCCTAAGTTCTAACATGAACATATTTTATAACTGACGTTCGCTCTTTGTAATGTGGCCGCATTTCTTTGAGATCCTTCCTGATCAGCACGTATGAATCAGATTTAAGTTTTCACCTTCAGATGCATTCACCGCCCGCCACACAAGGGAAAATGCCTGATACATGTTCTCTCTAAATCTTGCATCCAGTCGGATGCCCCCACCCTGGGCAGGGAACTGGACTGGCTGACGCACAGCACCCCAAGGAGGCTGGGAAGCCACCCCATGGCTGTGGCGGTGGGGGAGCCTCGAGCACGACGCTGAGTGTGTCCCGGTGGTGGGTCCGGCAGCTGTGGGAAGGGTCCGGGAAGCAGTGTGGCAGTAACACCTGGCCTCCAGGGTGACACTGTCCTGCACAGGGAGCCGAGGCATACTGCTCAGGTGGCACCAACTCCACAGATCTGCGGTGACATTGAAATGTCAGGACACCTCCACTGCCTAGAACAATGCATAGGCACACGGCCACAAGTCCAGCGGGACCCGTGTGTACTAGGACAGGGCTTGCATTGCTCCAGGGGAGCTGGTCCGCTAGCTTTCCTCTTGAATCCCCAGAGCCTACAAGAGAACTGAGGACACAGTAGTTGCTCAATATGAGCGTGTAGAGTGAGAGATGACACGGCCGTGTCGGACTTCAGCGTCCATCAGTTTCCGTGAAGTTACCGCACCTCGTTCTCCAGCTTTCTGTAGTTCTGTGAATCTCTTTGCCTCATCATAATAAATTTGTGTTCTGCTTAAATTAACCGAAGTTATTTTACTGTTATCCACAGGCAAGACTGTCTACTTTTGACCATAATAGGTATCGGACTTCTCATCGATAAAGTCATGGAAAATCGACCTGCTGCAAAAGACTGACCATCGTGACACAGAGTGGTAGAAAAGAATTGGGGAGCTTTACAATGAGGTGTGCTTTGAAATTATCATGCCTTGGGGCGCCTGGGTGGCTCGGTTGAGCATCCAACTTCGGCTCAGGTCATGATTTCGAGGTTGGTGGGTTCGAGCCCCGCATCAGGCTCTGTGCTGACAGCTCGGAGCCTGGAGCCTGCTTTGGATTCTGTGTCTCCCCTTCTCTCTGCCCCTCCCCAACTCATGCTCTGTCTCTGTTTCAAAAATAAATAAACTAGAAAAAAAAAAAAAGAAACCATCATGCCTTCAGTAGCTCCTGGTGAATTTCAGTTATTTACTCCTGTTTCAATGATTTAAAGGGGAATATGCGCACGTGATATTCATTAAAATGGCACAAAAAGATACATAAATAATATAAAGGACAATGGAAATAAAGGGTCATTCCTTGCTCTTTATGCTAGGTTCCTCTTTATGGCTATTTTTAAATGTCCTTCGACAATATACTACTAATACATGTTTATTTCCCTTTTCATACTTTTCTTAAAAATGGGAATACTATATACACTTTTTGTGTTTGGCTTTTTCAACTTAACCATCTATCTTTGAAATTTTTCCATCAGCACACATGAATTAGATTTATTTTTTTAGGTGTATAGTATACTATTAATTGGATATGCCAGAAATTTTTCAGCCAATCTATCTCTGAAGGACATTTAGGCCATTTCTGGTATTCTTCTAATGCTGCAATGAAATTTTTTTTCTGTAACTATCCATCACCAGGAGTCTAAATATACAGGGTAAGTTCTACGAAGTAGAATCATTACCTAACAGAATCTGTAACTTTTCATGTGGCTACATTTACCAGAGTGTCCTCCAAATTGGTGTTCCAATTTTGTTTCAATCATTATTTCATGAGGGTGCTACAAAACGCTTGGACAATTGCGTAGCACCCAACCGCTAGCCTCTTCCCCACCCTGCTCTCCCCTCCCACCGGCCCTCCTTCGTCATACTATTGCTACTGCTGCTGCTCTGACAAATCAAACACAGGGCGTCCTTAGCTTCTCATTTACATATCTTTGCTTAAGAACGAGGGTGAACATCTCGTCACATGTTATAAGCTAGCCATTCAATTTTTTTAAAGATCACTACTGAAAGAACTCCATTACGAGAGAACCCACCCATTCAAAGTATATATAAATCTATTGATGGACAAAGATGATGTGATATCTCTCTCTCTCACACACACACACACACACACACACACACAATGGGATATTACTCAGTTGAAAAAAGAAAAAAAAGAATGAGTTCTTGCCATTTATGCCAACATGGATGGATCTGCAGAGTATTATGCTGAGTGAAATAAGTCAGACAGAGAAAGACAAATACCATAGATTTCACTTATATATGAAATCTAAAAATAAACAAAAAACAAATAGACCCTTAACCTGAGAACCAAACTCACGGCCGCCAGAAGGAGGGTGGATAAAGGGGTGGGTGAAATAGATTAAGGGGGTGAAGAGGTACAAAGTTCCAGATATAAATTAAGTCACAGAGATAGGATTAAGTACAGCCCAGGATATATTGTGAATAATAATGTGATAATGTCATATGGTGACAGATGGTGGCCGCATTTATCATGGTGATCCCTGAGCAATGAATGGGCTGTGGAAACACTAGGTTGTACACCCAAAACTAATATAACACTGCATGTCAATTTTATTTCAATAACAAATAAAACAAATAAAAATAATAAAAATTAAACACAGCAAAGATACAGTCCAAAGTTTTTCAGTTCACATGGTGTTACAACATCATTACGATTTAATTTAAGAACACTGCTGTCTCCCCTAAAGGAAACCCAGTATCCTTGGAGGTCATTCCTTGCCCTCCAACCTCCAGCCCCAGGCAACCACTGGTCTGCTATTTGTGTCTTTTGATCTATGTATTCTGGACGGTTCATATAAATGGAATCGTATGGTGTGTGTTTTTTGAATGTGTTCATGGCTTCTCCTTCTTAGTATAACGTCTTCAAGATAATATTCCCTCATACGGATATAGCACGCTCTGTCTCTTCCTTAGCTGACGGACATTGGGTGGCCTCCACGTTTGGGCTGTCAGCAATAATGCTCCTATAAGCATCCTGCACACGTTTGTGTGAACATACGTTCTCACATGTTCTGTTGGCCATACGTGTAGGAGGGAGATGGTAACTTTATGTTTAACGGTGTGACGAACGGCCAGACTGTTTTCCACAACACCCGCATCACTGTTGCATCCCGTCCGCAAAGGAGGACAGTCGAGAAGCAGGACAGCTCCAATCTCTCCACCATTTTGCCGCCACTCGGCCACATGCTCATGGCCAACCTCGTGCTCGTGAGGTGCCGTCTCACTGTGGTTTATGTTTCCCGAATGATGAGTGGCGTGGACCATCTTTTCAGCTGCCTACTGATCATCTGTGCATATGTGGAGACAGGTCTATTCAAATCCTTTGCCAACTTTTCAGTTAGGTTATTTGCTTTTGTCTTATTGAACCTTAAAAGCCCCTTCATGTAGTCTGGATACAAGTCCCTTAGCAGATGCATGTTTTACACTGATTTTCTTCCATGCTGTTTGTGTGTGTATGTGAGGTTGGGGGTGGGGTGATTCAGTTTAATTTTATCATCCGGGTCCCTACTGGAGTTTCCGAATTAGGGTGGTCCCTTAACCCAAGCTGGTTTAGGATCCATTTAAAGATCATCACTGTCTTCCCGTTTATCTATGGACTGCAGAGGATTAAGAGGTGGTTTATTTTCACCCATGACAATAGGGTTTTAGCCAAACTCCCAGATGAATGGGTGTTGTTGAAGGATTATTTAAACAAAGACTTTCCTAATTAGTGGAAAGGGAGGCTTGCTTGTGATTGAAATTATTTGCGAGGCGAACTGTTTTTCCTGACAATAAACTCATCACCAAGTGAGAATAAAGATCCCATGCTACTTTGGGCTGCTATGTTGCCGGATTAGGAAGAAATGGTGCCACGCATGGAAATGTGTAACAGCGCAGAGATAGTGCAGACCGGGCTCATCGGATGAGTGAACCCAGAAGTCCACAGGGTGTGGCTTACGGCCCCCTGGGGCATCCTTGAGCGGAATTACTGGAGCTTGTGCCAGCGGAGAGGAAGGGCACATACCTCCAGGGGTTTTGGTTTAGCATGAGAGCAAACTTGACTCATCATTAGTGTTGGTCCAATGCATTTACTCTATTTCATTACCTCAAAATAACATAACCCAATTTAAAGTACCATCTCGGTCACTGCGGACATTATAATTTAAAGGTCTTCTATTTAGAATTACTGCCTTTGGAATGGTGGGATAGAGTATTTTATGATTGATTATGTTCTTTTTGGTCAGGTTTTTATACAGATCGGTATACATTTCCTTTGGAACCCCTCAGTATCTTGATAAGAGTCTTACAAAATGAATCATAAGTGACAATCTCCACAAAATATTATACCCCCGTGCCTCTGAAAGGCAGCTCTGCCATCAAAAGCTCTGCCTTTATGGACACAGGGTCCTCCACAAAATTATGATGTTAATAGTGTTCTACAAGTAGGGTATAAAGTAGCCTATACTGTTCAGGAGAAATGGGGCGCTAATCTCATTACAAACATGTGTTTCCCCAGCCATGTGAGCAGCGCCAACAGCAGTGACTCTCGTGTGAAAAGAGTTCCGCACACACAAAGCAAATGCTTTCCACTGTCCTTTAATCTCCCTAACTACCCACAAGTGACTTCCCTACTGAGACGTCAGATGAAGACAAGAGGCCCAAGAAGATTCTACTCATCCCAGATTACAAAACTAGCTGGTAGATGGGGACGATTCTAATCCAGTGATTTCTTTTTTCATATATTTTCTTTCTCCGATAACTAAGGTAGATTTCAAGTAGCAGAGAAAGATAGGAAGAAGGGAGGAGGAGCTGTCTGTCTGTCTATCCACAGTAAACTTTTTCTTCCTGTAGAAGTCACACGCATCCCTCCACGTCAATATACAGTCCTCACTTCATTAATGAAACATACTGAAATAAACGGCTTCTTATTTAACGTGACACGTTGCATAAATTTATTGAGTTAAGCAATTCCCTTTATGCACGAAGAACTATTTTCACACTCGTCTGGCTGAAATCTCCAAAGGCAGACTTGCTGGGTGAAAGGTATTGGCAACTGGCTCTTCTCTACCTGGACACCCCCAGACCGGAGTGCCCTGGTGTCTGTTTCTACTGTTCTCCAGAAGAACTGCTTTAAAACTCTGATGTTCTGATCATTAAAAATGGAAAACCTTTGTTACCATAATATATGTTCTTTAGAAGTTAAAGAATTTTTTGCACTTTCTTGGTTACTCCTAGTCCTCCTTCTAGTTTTCTTAGGGCAATGTATTTAGCTTAGTTCTTTAATTGAGCTTCATCTCTGCTTTGCCATCTCCGTATTTTTAGCATCTCTTCATACAGTAAGGATACTAGTTCCATATCTGGCCTACGTTCTGCATTTTCCCAGCTTTGTATGTGTCTGTTCCGAGGTTCAGAGCACTTGTTTATCGTCACATTGTAAAACATGGTTGTCTCTCCCATTACCTTTGTTTATGTTTCTTCCAAGGTCATGCCCTTCCCATTTCTTCTGAACACAGTCACGCGAAGGCCAAGCTGACATTTGCTTTAAAAAAAATAACATAAGAGCATTTACCTTGCCTTTCCAGCTTGAATTTTCCAAAGTCTTTTCCATGAATATCACCTTGAAAAGTAAACCCGCCTCTTTCAAGTCCCGATGACACCTGGTATGCGTGAAGAGGAGGGAAACAGTGGGGGTTAATGATACTCTGTCCTGTCATAAAGGGCTGTAGTTCTCACAGCTGCATATTATAGGTTAGACACTGTGTCTCGTGTCCTTCCTTCCAGTGATACGCCAGCCGTTAAAAACTGGAAAAGACACACGTGAACTTCGACTCACATAAATCCTATCTCATTTTCACCACGAAACAGGTAGTAAAATTGAGAACATATGCATGGGTTGTAAAGGGGTGGACAGACATATGAATTCATATATGATCTGCATCGTGTTAAACTCACTCTGTGACACACTCTTGAACGTGAACACCACGTGCGGCCACGCACTCTCACGTCAGATAATGAGTTCGCGCACAAACGACGGTTAACTTGCAAAGAAGGATATTGATGGCGCTTCTTAAATTTCTATCTGGGAGTGGCTTTTTCTTTAGAACTCTCAGAGTGGTTACCCAACGGCCGTGTTCAGAGTTTTGGGTGGAATGTGGGGTCACATACAGGACGTGGACCTAAGTTCCTGCTCTGTCCCCAGCTGTACCTACTCATTCACTTCTCACTTCAGAAACTAGGTCTCTTCTTTTATAAAAAGGAAGGTGAGAAGGACCCTGCTGTTTGCCAAACACAGGGAATGATGACTTTAAGGGGCAGAAACAACACGGCTCCTATCGGACCCCCCACCCCCGTGGCTGCCTTCACCTTGGGCAGAGAGCAAGACCAGACCCCCGCACTGTGGGACAGCCATTCGCAGGAAGTACTCACGTAGCCATCGAGTCCCCAGTTGTCATTTTCAAACTTGCTTACAAAAATATCTGCGGGACCTTTAATTTGGAAAGCTTTCAGAAGTAAGTGAGCCTCTTCCTTCTTGTAAACTCCTACAGAAAATCAAAGTCCGTTATGCTCACATCATAGGGATTCACAAGGGTCAATAACTCAGGCATTGAACCCATTTGATGTGCAATATGGTACAGAGAGAACAATGTCAGAAGTAACGGAAACTATTACTGTCGTTTCTAAATTTGAGCTTCGGTACTTCCGTTTTCCGCGTCCCATCCACTGCGTTGCATTCAACGTCTTTATCCCGCAGAAAGAATAAAGGTTATACACACTCAATTATATTATTTTTTAATCTAGCTTTTATAATTCATATTTTAGTCATTTGTGAGGACAAAGAGACCCCAGCCAGAATCCCAAATGTGGCTACTTGTTTTTTTTTTTTTTAATGTTTATTTCTTATATAGAGAGAGAGACAGAGCATGAGCAGGGAAGGGGCAGAGAGAGAGGGAGACACAGAATCTGAGGCAGGTTCCAGGCTCTGAGCTGTCAGCATAGAGCCCCATGCAGGGCTCGAACTCAAGAACCGAAAGATCATGACCTGAACCGAAGTCGGACACTTAACAACTGAGCCACCCAGGCGCCCCTAAATATGGCTACTTCTAAAGACAGAGGGAACAGCATGGTGCACGGAGAGCGCAGAGCATCCCTGACTAGCCAGTGTGGTTCTGGGCGGGACAGACTCGAGAGCCACACGTCTCAGGCTCCTGTGAGGCAGCTGGAATGACAGATGACGGTATGGCCCAGGGACGAGGGGACGCGGCGTGGCTCGGGTGGGGAGTGCGCTTACAGCCAGAGCTCAATCCCCGCCCAATGGAGGAAACAGATAAGTAAACAAACAAGAATTAAACGAATGATAATATAAAACCGAAACGTCCTCTGTGCCAAGAGCACAGGGTCAAGGAAGATCACGCTGCTAGTTACAGAGAACGTGGCAGTGAACTACTAACGTAGACTAACCGCTAACTAACTAAATTAGAGAAGCAAGTCTCTGCTGTCCCAGGGCCCGGTGCCTGCTGGCTGGCGCACAGGGTGGAGGGGACCCAGCTGGGCCCATCTGACAAGAGGGACTGCCCCAGGCCTTCTTCTGGGCTGGTCTTCCTTTCCACCCTCAGCAGCTCCGTGCTGTTGGCATGAGACTCAACACCTCTGAACCCCAGGGCTACGCGCTGTAGCCAGACGTCATGAAACACACACTCCTGAGGTGTGGTGTGCATGTCAAACAGCCACCCCTGACAGAGCACCCCTGTGGCCGCTGCTGGCTCTGCACACTCTTCCCTCCTCGTCCCTCCCCTCCTCCTCCCCCCTCCCTCTTCTGGAGGCACCTTCTTGGAGACAGGAATAAATCCAAACTCCACCAAGAGAAAGATTAACGGGTGCAGCTGGGGAAGGCTGAGGAATCTGGATATTTAAAAAAATTCCTGGGTTGATTTCAACACCAGGTATATTTGAGCACGTGGCGTGAACTGCTTTTCCATTTACAGGTTCAATGTGTGAACTCGTGTGTGGCTGTGAGACTGGGGGCTCACAGATACGTGCCTGCTAAGCCCCTTGGAATAGAAATGATTTCGCTTTTCCTGAATCCACAGCATGTATATTTAGATGTTTTCTACTTTCAGGAAGCAGGAAAGGGGACTGTGAAAAAGGGGGGATCTTGACCCACCACCGTACTTTCCAGTGACTGGGGGAAGAGCAGGTGCCTTTTGGGGCCTCTCGGTGTACAGGCCCAGGGCTGGACCTTGCGAATAGCTCAGAGAAAACCCCTACCCCGCTGGAGTTGTTCTGTAGACAAGGACACATAGTTGTAAGAAGTGAAATAAATGAAAAATTTTAAAAAAGATATTATAAAGTCATAAAGGCGATACTCTTACTGTTTAAGGTTCAGAATGCTGAAATCCTGATTCCCGAGTTCAAATTCTACCTCTACCATATCACCTTAGGAAAGACACTCCATTTTCCTGGGTCTCTCTCTCTCTCTCTCTCTCTTTTACAGTAAAGAATGTGTCTGATAAGGATGCTTATATCATAGGATTGACGTAAGAATGAGAAAGATAATATATGTTAAGTACGTAAAATGGGGTCTGGCATATAAATCAGAGCTCTTGTTTCAATAGCAGGAGGACCAAAAAGAATCTCATGAGGAGCGTGAGCTGAAGACAAGGACACTGACAGAATGAAGTTTGGAGGCATGCAGATCTGGATATAAATCTTACATCTTTGACTTAGTATGTCCCAGGCACAGTCTCCAGCAAATTAATGAGCTTTTCTGTGCTGGTTTTGTAATCTTTAAACACGAGAATACCAACCTACCACGGTTATCGAGAGGATCCCATGAGATGTAGCTTATGCAAAGCCCATGTAATTTTAAAGAGCATTTAATAAAGGTTAGCTCCCCCCTCTGTGAGGAGATAAAGGGTCTGCTTCTGCTCACAATCTTCATTCAGTAAAATGAAACTCCTTGGGGCCTACCTGTCAATTTCAGCTCCACCTGCGAGGTTTCAAGGAAGGTCACGTTCACCTTACTACTTGTTGCATTGAACCAGTCAACCGTTAGAGTTGCAGGCTGTCTTTTCCCTAAATATTCATAATATCCCTTCCACACTGAATTGATAAAAAATACATCTGAAGGAACTGTGGGGGGGAAAACCAGAGGAATGTTAGCTCACACAGAAAAAAATAAATTTAGATTATTTCACAACATAGAGGCATAATACGTGTTGCGTGAGAGATCACAGATCAGGACGGTGACGAGGACAGAGATGGCCTATCCCACACCCTCCACAGCTTGTATGTAATGGAAATGGAATGGGGAGGGAGATTTCTGTGAGATGCACACCCACGTTCGTGCCTTAAAATTTGTGGGAGAATTACTTTAGGTGCCGAAGCGGTCCTGTTTTAACGGATGTGCCAAGGCCAGAGGGTGTGGTGACTCAGAGCGACTGATATGAGGTGAGGTTATTGTGTCTAATAGTAAGATGTTAGACTGGCCCAGGAAATTACGACTGATTTTTCATTAACATCCAGGTCGACTCTCTGGAAGACTTACAAGGCTCAGAGAACAGGCACATTTCACCTGCCACGGATCCCCTGCCCTCAGAAAGGCTGCACATCAAAGCACCAGTAAAGGGCGCTCACCCAGTTCATAGAGACACAAGTGCTCTGGGGCTGGAGGTCTTTCTCTCTCAAGGAGAGCCCAACCCTCCCACCCACGCTCCTCTATTCTTGTGACAAGTATCCGTGGATTGCTAAGAAAGTCAGAGGCAACGATGTCAAATGCCATGTATACATGTAAAGATGCATTTCTCCCTAAGTAAGTATTTTAGCAAATCCACTTGCAGCAACCAATTTCTAGGATACACATAGACTCTGGTCACGTTCATGTGCCCCCTTTCAGTGCAACTGGCCATCGTCCTGTCTTCCCAGCTCAGCTACGCCTACAAAACCGAGCCCAGCCATGGAGGTGCTCGAGAAGGGGAGAGCGTCAGCCCTTCCCGTGGCTCTCAGCACCCTCAGCGTGTACTCAGAATGCTTTTTATAAGGAGGTTCAAAACCATGATCCCAACATGGACATGTCACACATTTGCTTATTGATAAGGGGCATTCAACACTTGTGCCCGTCCATCGGCAGCAGTTTCGGGGCCCAGTTTGAACAGGCAAAACTGAAAGGACTGTATTTTCCTTTACTAAAATTAACAGGCTTTGAACAGTGTCAGGATAGTTTGCCCTAAATGAGAATGCACCCACTGAGCTGAAGCTATGACCGTGCTGGTTCCAGCCCGTCAGGGACGAGTGGCTCTTGGTGGTCTATGGGAGGAACGGGTCATGCCTGACTGGGTGCGGTAAGGTGTAACCAGTGTCTGACGGCTGGCTTGTTTGTCTCAATACGGCCATCAGCAATGAGGTGGCGGTGATCTCTGGGGCCCTTCTCCTCCGATCTGGTTTGGAGTGTGACACAACGACCGGAAGTGGAGGTGTGTGAAGACGTGCTACCTCAACAGAGAACGGCCATTAGCCAGTCCCTTCGGAGGGCATGAGAAAAGGTGGACTGATGAGGATGGATGCACCTTCAAAATAATGTATGCAAGTATTTCAACATCTGAAACAAAAAATAAGCAAACAAAAACAGAACAAACACACCATCACAGCAACAGATTGTGTTTCCTTCCACTGAAGACAATGCTGCCTGGATAGAGACTACGGATTTCCATATTCGATTTGTAAATAACATTGAAATAGAATAATCCAGAACGATTTTCAGGAGTAGTTTTTACACTTCACGGTGCACACTGGAAAGATTCCTTAAATCACGGCAGGACATTTGGCCTCGGCTGAGACGGCAGTGTTTTAACACAGCATTGTGACTTAAGAATGTTACACGCACGGTTTCCGCATCTGATGTCAGAACAGACCTTCCTGCCTAAAAAATCGGTATTAAAACTCGAACAAGGAAAACACTAGGGAAATGACCTTCTATATTTACACAAGTTTTCTATATCTGTTAAAAAAAAACGGTTGACTTACATAATAAGTTGGGGACACAACATATGATTAAAATAGTCCCTACATTTATAACACAAATGATTTGGAGCAGTAAGCATCTCATTTAGGAAATAGGACTGCATCTTTCTGATTTTCTGTGTGATGCATTTAGCGAGGCACCGCATACAACAAAAAGCAATAGTTAACATGCTGGGAGGCAGCGGATGCCTGAATTGTGGAGATACTTGGGGGGAAAGCATGGAGCTCCACATCTCGAGTGCTCAAGGTAAAGCTGATGTCGCCATGCCTCATCTGCATCAGCTTCCTGTTTAGAGGAAAGGATCGCAACCCTCTTTATAAGGCTCTCCATTATATCACATTCTATGACTGATAGTTCGTGTCTCTTTCTGCCCACACAATGCCCGAGGCACCTTTTAGTAAAACCTGTGTGTGATAACGCCGCAGGTTTTCGTCTTAAGTAAAGTGCTGTCATTCCATCAACAACCCACCGTCAGGACAGAAAGAGAAATGTGCGTGGGCTCGGCGTGGTAGGTCGCTGGAACCCTAACCCGCTCATGGCCTCGTGGGATCGGGAGTCTGCACGTTAAAATCTGTTTCCCTGTACAGAGTAGAGAACAAATCGCTCATGTGGTTGAGATCTAGGACTGTTCTGGAATACAAACCTGGAGTTTTAGTAACTGTCTCATTAACTTCTCCCACTCCTTTACCTACAAGTAAAAAGACAAATTATCATTTTCAAAAAACATTTATTTTTGAGTAAGTTTGAAAAAATGTCAAATTGAAGCAATTTTCCTATCTCCAGATTGCCTGAAGCTACAAAATAGGAACAGCTGATACTTATCCGTCGGAAACCCCTATGTTCACAGCAGAATATCCTCTGTGTTCGTCAAAAAACGGAGCTTAGCGGTAAAGGCCAGTGCAGCTGTGACAAGTGCACGCCCGTGTGGTGTGGTACAACAGAGAGCCTTGCAAACGAGGGTGGTTTGTGTCCACTGTCAGCCATTGTCTCGGTCCTCTATGGGGGGGGGTGCTGGCCGCAACACCTAACCTAACGTACGAGCTAACTAAGATTTCATCACCTCTCTAGACTTTCCAAGTCCTCACCCAGATCAACGGAAGCACAAATCGACAGATATTGAAGAACACCAAATTGTTTCCCTTGCAGCGTGCTTAATTTGGTCTATCACGTTGGGCTTAACTCAACATCTCTTAGCATTTATAGTTCTGCATCGAACTACAAAGGACCTTTTTAAAGTTTGTATTCTTCTATTTCTGGCGGAGAAGGGCAAGGGAGACATGAAGGTCTTAAGAATGCCTAATTTGAGAAATAGAAACAGGCTCCAAGAAAGTAAAACTAAAGTCACAGATGTTAGCGCACTCCGTAGTTTTTGTTTATGCTGGTGTGTCGTTTTGGATGCGTGTGTAATCTGTGTTTGGTGGGGAATCCGAAAGTCCGGCCATCATCAAATCTGACCCTGACGTAGGACTCTCATTTGTAAATACACAAATTTGCGGGTAATTAAGGCATCATCTTCACGCTAATCGCTTTCGTAATTTGAACCAATGTAAAGAATACACAAATGTTACATTCCACCACCAAACAGCTTGTGGTCTCAAAACTAACAGCTTAATTTATATATTCACCGATCCTTGGTGAAATTTCCCGTTTCCATTTCAAAAATACACTTCCAAAAATATGGGGCATCTTATTGGCCTTTTAACTCGTGATGTCTTTCTTTAACCAAACAGCCCTTCTCTATGGCTTGAAGTGTGAACAGCAGATAATAAGATCTGCAGGTCTACTAAGACTACGCCTCCATTGTACCAAACACTTACTACGCACACGTTCACACACACAGCTCACCACACGAAGCACAGATTCAGCTGGGTGACTGACATCACTTCCATATGATGCTGTTACTTATGGACCTCACAACCCGCAGCCGGCCTGCCGGGCGCCGGATGCTCCTCTTTGCGCGGCGGGGAGGGGCGTTCGCTCCCTCATCAGTGACTTACTTTTACACACAGGTGACTTTCCCGTCCATCTCATATCTGCTTTACATGTCCTGTGCTCAGACCCCGCCGCGAGGAAGAATCCCGGGTGGCAGGTGTACACCAAGGTGTAACCGAAGGTGGGGAGGTCTATGGCTCGCACGTCCGCGTGGGCTGGCGTTTCCGGCTGTCTGCAGGCATGGGCTGAAATGGCACACGTTCTGTTAGGAAAGACTGATGCTTTGTTCAAGATAGAGTTAGAGTCTAAAGAAAGAAGGGAATATCCAAAATTTGGAAATGGCTGTAAAATTAGTTTACAACTTCAAATTGAGAATACGGTATCTTTAAATACCCCCAATATTCTCTGAAACTTTTAACATCATGAACCCTTGGGATTTGCCAGCTCTCTCTACCCATCCTTCCTTTCCTCCCTCTCTCCTTCCCTCCCTCTCTCTCTTGCTAATCTCCCTCTCTACATGTGTGTGTAAATAATTATGTGTAGAAATTTAGAATATAAATCATAGCGTTGAAATAGATTACTTCTGATATATTATTAAGATAAATAATATGTCACATTTCCTTAAAAGACCATTCCTATAAGCTAAATGCACACAGGTTGGCACATGTTTAGAAATACACCTTTTTAAAATTTATATTTTATTTTATATTTTTAAAGTTTATTTATTTTGAGAGGGGAGAGGAAGAGACAAGGCAGATGAGTGGGGGAGAGGCAGAAAGAGAGGGGGGGGAGAGAGAGAGAGAGAGAGAGAGAGAGAGAGAGAGAGAGAGAGAGAGAGAGAATCCCAGGCAGGCTCTGCACTGACTGTGTAGAGCCTGATGCAGGGCTCGAACCCACGAACCATGAGATCAGGATCTGAGCTGAAGTCAAGAGCTGAATGCTTAACCAACTGAGCCACCCAGGTACCCCTTTAATTTTTATTTTAAAGAGAGAGAGAGAGCGCACATGTACAAGAGGGGGAGGGGCAGAGGGAGAGAGAATCCCAAGCTGCTCCCACACTCTGCATGGACCCCTACTGAGGGCTCCATCCCACGACGCTGGGATGATGACCTGAGCCGAAATCAAGAGTCAGGTGCTCAACCAACTGAGCCACCCAGACGTCTCCTCCCCACCCCCCAAAAAGAAATATGATTTCTTGATTTTTGTCTGGTGGCAGCTAACAAGCCTGTTATTCAGTTAAATGAACAGTGAATTTTGGTAAAAATCTGATTTGTGTTTAGAAAGCTAAGTGAAATGTTATGGATTCTTAGTTCTCTAAAAATCTAATTTAGGAGTAAGTAAGATTGCAATGTTTAAATCTCAAGTAACTCCTTACTTATGTCTCAAGAAATGGACTTCGCAGATGATTGTAAAACAAGTTGATAACAAAACAAGTTGACAACATTAAAATTATGAATGCGTAATATTTTATGCTTCAGTAAACTTTCAACATATGAATACCTGATATTAGCAAGCTCCAAGATCCATAGACACAAACACACACGTGTGATTATATATAAATAGACACAGACATTCATGTCTATATGCAAATATATATACAGGTAGATAGGCGTATCTGGGTGTACATAATATCCACACATATAATTTGACTAAAGTATTACAGATGATAGCTTCGAATTAAATATACATCTGATAATACTGATACATATGCAAAAATCACATCTTATATACTATTAAAAGAATTTTTCATAACATTCTATTTTTTTAATAAAATAAGATTAAGATTCTGTATTTCATTAAACTGATAGAGGGTGAAATACTGACTTATGAATCGTTCCTACAATATTTTTTCTATTTTCCATGATTAGGTCACAAGATAAAATTTGATCCTAAGTAGCAATTTGAACGATCAATTCATATGGACTTCAAAAATAACATTTAAGGAACTCCTGGGTGGCTCAGTTGGTTGAGCGTCTGACTCTTGATTTTGGCTCTGGTCATGATCCCAGGGTCGTGGGATCAAGCCCCACGTCGGGCTCTGCACTGGGCTTGGAGCCTGTTTGAGATTTTCTCTCTCTCTCTCTCCCTCTGCCCTCTCCCCTGCTCGAGCGCTCTCTCTCTCTCTCTAAAATAAAAAAAAAAATAACATTTAACATATTTCTATTAACATCATGACATATTCCATGATCCATTTTACCCCCTCTTTGATAATCTGATGTAAACACTCTAGAAGAATAACAGCATGGATAAGAAAGCTTTCTCTCTGCGAGCGTTACTGATGCCATTCACTCCTGTTTGGTTTAGGGCAGGTTCTCTGACTTTGGTGTGCCCCAGTGTCACCCGCAGAGCTGTCCCTCCTTTTTGCTCCCACCTGGTTCCAGCCCCCGAGTTTCTGATTCCAAAGGTCTGGGACTACAGCTTGAGAATTCTAATTAATCCCCAACTCTCAGGTGATGCCGATGCTGCAGGTTCTAGGGAATCAAACTCTGAGACATTCTGGCTTAGGGAATTAAAACCAGTCAAACAAACGAAAAACAGGCAGTTCCTCCTCATTTCCCTTGGGGGCAAACGCTCCCCAGAGGTTAGCGAATAAATGGGCTGTCGCTGGGTGTGGAAGAAGTCACACTTACGTATACACTCCGCCTGTACTCCGCTCCAGGTTAAATTTGCAAGGCAAGTCCGAGTTGTAGAACCTTGGATGTGGTACCCTTTTCTGCATCTGAAAAGCACCGTGCTTCCCACCTAGAGAGGAAACGCGGCACGGGCTTCAGCGGCAGAGCACAGGCACGCGACCCAACGCCCCCATGCTGGAGACCACAGTCCGGCGTAAGACATGCGAGTGACATAGCAGGCCGTTGGCTGAACCAACGTGGACACTTCGGCTGCGTGTGAAGGCTCGGCTGCTCGACGCATGAGGTGAGGATGCGGAGAACCGTGGTCATTGAAGAGGGAGTTTATTGGGGAACAAAAGTATGCTTTTTCTCTTTCTTTTTAGCCCTTTGGGTCTTCAGATTCGTAATGCTAATTTTTTTCCCTTTTCCACTGGTTCCTGCTACTCCTATTTAAGGTGTTGGTGTTACCAAATTACTTTTGGTAACACTTCTGAGCACTGGCCAGCTCCGGCTCTATGGTAGAATCTCTCGAAACTCAATCTGTCCTCCTGTAGCTGCAGATATTTGAACTCTTTATTGCCACTTGCACGTCGGAAGTATCTTCCCAGGAGACCTTCGCAAGCCAACCTCCCCCCTTAATTTTCGATAGTTTGCTAACTTTCACTTCTGCACATTCTCTCCTGACCTTCCAAGAATGCATCGTGCACCTCGTACCGCAATGTCCTGGAAATGCCTGTGTATTTATCTACTTCCCTAACGTAACTGCAAGTGCCCTGAAGGGAAGGTTCCCAGTGGTCTGTAAACATGTTTTCTGGGGATGAATGATGGTCATGTGGTGAAGGGAATCAATGATCTTCCCTAATCACTGATCACTTATACCTGGGACATGCAGGTTGGAGAGAACAGAAACGGGAAAAGAAACGAGCTCATGGAAAGGTGGTCTACACCTGAAAGGTAGTTCACGTACCCTGGAGCTTGGAATGGGACCCAGTGGGCTCCTAAGGCATTCATTATGAAGCCAGGTAAGTGCACAGGTGAAGAGTGCGCCCTGATACCTTTTCTGCGGGTTCAAACCAGTTCCTTAATTCCTCTACATCTGTCTGCCCATCTGGGTCAGTCCCCATCTTCCCCACTGGGATTTGGGCAAGAATAAGTATGAGCAAAACGTGCTGCAATAGTTGCCACACTAAACAGTGATGAAGCAGGTCAGAAAAAAAAAAATTAAAAAGCTGTTCCTTACCACTGGCACCTAAAGGTAGAGATTGGAATTTATATAGAAAAAAAGTTCAAATTTATCTAAACTGCAAAGGAATAATGGATTTCAGATGCGGAGACGGGAAAAGGTTAAGCCATCACCTGTCAGGAATAGCCTCCATCGAATTTCCTTGTCAGCATGTCGCCGACCCCAGTCAGACCTCCTGGCAAATACGCTACATTATTTACTAGCAACAAGGTAATGGAGAGCCTCTGTCACGTAGTGGTCAGTGTACAGTGTACAGTGTCCTTCTCAATAAAATATCTTTTTGCAGAAGCTCCCTGGCCACTCCAGATTGATCACTGTAAATTAACCTGGCATTTATGAATTGATGGGGGCATGGCAAGCGGAGACTGGAGGGTAGTATTTAAACTGCGTAATTAACGCAGCGTGACGCAGCATGTTCCAAAACTGTCGTGTCTCACTCTGCGTATGTTTCGGAACGCAGTGCTGAAGAAGACAAACAAAGATCTGTTATTGTCACAACTTAATGTGTCCTGATGAGAAAGGAATAAAAAAAACATTTTGGGGCGATTTCTCTGATAGGATCAGCCATCTCCTTAAAAGATGGCATCCATGTCTTTAAACTATTAGCAAATCTTGCTTTTGGATCTAATCTATCGGTCTTGTTAGTGTAACTTGATGCCGTCCTCAGAGGAGGGAGACATTTATCCATCCCTAATAGCTTCTTAAGATAGGTCACAGGGATATGTTGCTGAATGCTGCATGCCACTAAATGCGCACTTCACGTCGGCTTTTGAGGGCAGATTAAGAACCAGTGGAGAGTCAGTGAGAGCATTACTCAGTACAGTATTTGCAGGTATTTCCGTATATGCAGCATGGCATTTCTATACGCCAGAAAGTATTTACCTGAGGATTAGGCCATATTTGACACCTAGTATAAAATATGCCAGATTTTACCTAATAGGTACCATGATTAAGTTCCGTTTTGGGGGGGGGGAGCTGTAGGAAAGCCATCAGGAAGTAGCCACAGAGTGTTAGAGCCAACCAAAAAAGAATATTTTAGGTTTCAGGAGAGACTTGGTTGAAGTGGCTGAAGAATAAAGACTTTCTGTTCTAAATGAATGGGGTCTCTAACTTGAACGCACTACACATATGTAACTGTGGCTTTCAAACCATCTCACTTCGACCTGTGAAGTCACTTGATTACTTACGATGGTGGAAACATTTTATTTCAAGATCCGTTACCTTCCACTTTTAGGTATTCCTCTAATACTACTTAAAGCATTAATGTACTTTTTACTTAAAAAGTCAAATGAACGTCAAATGTGATGTGGAGTATGCAAATACTTCAGAGAAAGAGATGACATGGAAAAGTAATATCACAGAGCAAGCTTGCTCGCTACGGAGGCTGAATGCGTTTCCTTGTTTTTTTTTTTGTTTTTTTTTTTTGTCTCTAAAATGTAATATTCACGTCTCAGGCCGCTAAACAGGGTGTTGTTACGTGTGGCTATTCAGTGACAGTGCTCTGGAGAACTGCATGTTGGTCCAGCGAACAAAACGCATCCCATTATGCAAACTCTCAAGTACGAACCTATATGACAATTGCTACCGTGTGAATGAAGAGGCACCAGCTGTCCCAGTCTTGACAGTTGACATGTCACGCGGAAATCCTCTCTGAGTGAATGGATTTCAGCAAATATACGATGAATCAGGGTGCACGAAACCATGCCCAGATGTTCGAGTGTCAATTACATTGCATACTTACAGAGAAACGGGGTGACATAAAAATGGAATACCTCATATCCTCTGGAGCTATTTTGTATTCCAAAGTGTGGGGTGCCGGGGTCCGGGCAGCTGTTATGAGCAGGATCTGAAGTTCACATGAACAACAAAACAAAACAAAGAGTGCCAGATACAGTTACTACAGGGATTCTAACAGTTCTACTCAAAGGTCATACAAATTTGAGGAAATCAGGGCACCTGCGTGGCTCAGCTGGTCAAGCGCCCGATTCTGGATTTCGGCTCAGGTGGTGATCTCACAGTATTGAGACTGAGCCCCGCATCAGGCTCTGAGCTGAGCACGGAGCCTGCTTGGGATCCTCTCTCCCTCTCCACCCCTCCCCTGCTCATTCCCTCCCTCCCTCTCTCTCTCAAAATAAATAAACTTTGAAAAAATTGAGAAAATTACGTTTTGAAAAATGTGTAAGATGCTTTGCATGAAAGTTAAAAATCAAAGAAAATTGCTATTTTCATTTTCTTTTTAGACTTCTTTAGATATTACTCTTTAGTCCTTTATCAGATTCTAAATTGCGCTGTGTATTATTTTCTGTATCAGAATAAACATTGTTTTCCATTTTCTGGTCACACCTAGTATATTGCTTGGTCACTAATATGCTATCATCAATAATTATTATGATCCCTTGGTTCTTAAGGACTCCATTAGTGGTCATCTCTTTCAGTCATCCATTACCTGATTGCAAATTTCTTGAGTTAATTTTCCTTGAGACTTCAAAATGAGAAATATATTTAATGCTTCAAAATTGAAGCATATGTAGACCAAAAGTGACATTTCTCCCCCCATAAAATGTAGGACTTGAGCAACGAGGAGTGTGCAGCTTTATTATTTGCTGCTCTCTAGATGCTCGTATTAAAAAAATAGCTAACTTATAAAAAAATTGTTTTCGAGAGACACGAACCTATTGGAGGGAAGAAAACCATTTCCTAGTACAGAGATCGCAGCCATGTAGTAACGGTTTAAATGAAATAGCAGTAAACATGTCTGTTATTTAACAAAAAGAGGCAATGGTTCAAGGAAATTATTTCTGAAGGTATTTGTGTGTAAGCAGTAATCATTCAATTTCTTAGAAACCATGACTATAGATCATTAATCGTTTACTACAAAGATGCAGAACATCTACTCCTTGGCTCAGTCCAGCTGGTGAAAAAATTAACCCATCAATAAACCTGAGTCTGCAGCCGTGAGGTGTGAAGAAAATCGCTCTTAATAGAAATAAAGGGTAATGTTTCTGTGCCACTAAGAATTGGACTTTTGACAAATTTAGCTTGTATCTGAATCCTTCCTAGGAGACAGAAATGCCACATTAAAAGGCAGGGCTTAAATCATATGGAAAGCGTCTTCTGACTTGTAAGTCTCACTGCCATATTCCTAGGTCACCAGAATGTCCGTGCCCATCTCCTTCCACCACTGCTGGTGGTGGGTCCGCAGGGACAGACCAATGCAAGACAGACCAGCCCCAAGGGGACGGTGCCCACACAGCAGCCAGGCCGTCTTCCCGGTGACGGTGGCTTTGGAGAGGGGCAGTTAATAGTGTCTTCAACAAACTATCCTTCCCTGAAAGAATGCTCCTGCCGCTTGCAGTGGAGACATGGAGACAAGACCTAACTGCAACTCCAAAGTTGATCTGTAGGATTTACTCAGAGTAGCCGATGGTCTACGGGTGCATGATCTGTGAACCCCCACACCATCCCAGTGTGGCGTGAGCGTCCCCACCCCGAACACCTTCAGGGCGGGCTCACGGGTCTCACCGATGCAGGTGGGCTGCGTGCCGCTCCACGTGCCGTCAGCCTGGCATGTCCGCCTCGAGGAGCCCACCAGGAGGAAGGGAGATTTGCACTGGAAGAAGACTTCTGATTTGTAGGTGAAGCTTTTGCCACTGAGCCGCCCCTCCGCAGGGGTGCCGGGGTCCCCGCAGAACACAGCTGTGGGAGACAGCAGAGCAGTCAGCTAACAGTAGGAGCCGCTGCGCCGGGTCGCCCCCTCGGGTTGTGGAACTAGAGTCTGCGAAACCTCTGGGAACAACTATCAAACCCATAAACGACCGAGGGGCAGAATCCGTGTCTGGGCGGGAAGGTGTCAAGCGTGAGCCTGTGCGTGGCTATAAAGGACACATGGCTGTCCTCCTCGGACTGGAGCTGAGGGGGCTCGTGTGAGACGTGACCCAAGGAACCAGCATTGCTGGGGGACTT
This sequence comes from Cryptoprocta ferox, assembly GCA_028646485.1. Taxonomy (NCBI): domain Eukaryota; kingdom Metazoa; phylum Chordata; class Mammalia; order Carnivora; family Eupleridae; genus Cryptoprocta; species Cryptoprocta ferox. The sequence continues at coordinate 2,185,083 of CM053567.1, forward strand.
ACGCAGGCACTGTGGCACCTCCCCTTTCCACACCCCACGGCCTTCGCAGGAGAGGATGGCCGAGTGGGAGGGCTGGAAGCCGTCCACACAGCTGTAACTGATGCTGGCACCCCAGTGGAAGTCTGCTCCCTCCACTCTTCCGTGCTGCACTTGAGGAGGCTGACCGCATGTGACAGCTGCGTCCAAAGAACAGACGAGATTGAGCATGCAGAGCTTCCGCCATGACCCTCACACTCAGAGGATCCGCGTTTTAATTTTACCCCAATCACAAAGGACATCTACGTAGGGTTGTTTTCTTTTAAGACAAGAATTATGGAGGGAGACAGCACACCGAAATAATAAAGCCTTTCTCCAATATTTCTTCATTAATTTAGATCAAGTACATAAGAGCACAGTGAAGTCACAACGTATCACACAGTAGAAGCAGGACTGAACATGACATTCTCAATACGTACAAGGCCAAGAAGGGAAGAAATACTCCTATTTAATGTGTATTTTTTCATGATGGTTCCCAACAACAAATCAGATCAGGGCTTGCTTATATGACACGAGTACAAACTTTTGGATTTGTATATACAGTTGGTGGGCTCTCTGCATTTTTTAAAATTTAAAGACAGCATATAATATCTGAAAGACATAGGCTGTAGATCCATTTGCCAAATAATTAAAAAACAGGCACTTGCATGGTTAAAAAGATTCTGTGGAGCAGCACTTCCCAGTGTGTTATATCATCTATGAGCTGATGATGGGGCCCCGAAGCAAGGATGCAGTTCTCACGGATGATGAGTGGTTGGCACGGCCCCACGTAGCCCCCTTGGAGTCTAGCCATTACCCTAAAGTGCAGGGGCTGAGGGTGTGATCGACAAAACTCCTTGGAAGATCCAAGAGCTTTCTGGATTTTTCACACTGGAGGAGGCTTGCCAATGACAGAAGGCAGCAGAAGGGACTCACGTGTGTACTCTCACCTGCATTTTCTTGTGCGTGCTCACACTCACACATTCTCACGTAGGGAGACACAGTCACACGTGCCATCACTCACGCACAGTCAGCAGTTGGAAAGAGCTTTTCTTCTATCGTTCATCTACTCATTTTTTCAACCAGTATTTCTTGAGAGTCCACAGGTGACGGGGTAGGGGGACATGTGCTCTCGACAGGGGATATCAAGTGAGAAGCCCCCAGGAGGGAACGGTAATGAATCATGTGAGCAGGTGACTAGCCCCAGACAAGTTCAGAGGGAGAGAGTGGACTCTTCTGGAAGGGCCCGGTTGGCCACGGAGCTCCATGCAACTACATCGGCTATTCAAAGAGGAACAAAAGTCTACAAAAGCACATGACATCCCAGAGACCAGTGCATTTTATTGACAGCTGTCATGAGCACGTCACGTGACTAAACCGCTCCAGACACTAATCTGTGGCTTTCAGTGAACACTTATCCCGCGCCTGCAACAGACACAGAATTAATGATGGTGGGTGGAAGACAGGGGCTGCTGCGATCCTTACGCCCTGGTGGGAGCGGAAACGTGGTCCGAGAGCACGCCCACGCCTCACACCCAGCTCTGTCCATGCCAGACCCAAGCCCCCTCTGTCTCTCAGAGCCCACTGAAGACGAACCCTTCCTCGCTACCAGCTGCCACAGCCCAGCTCGCAGCTGCCCCAGAACCGCCCGGGTTTGTAGCCCAACAAAGAGCCCCGAGACCATTTTTATGTTTGGGGCCAGTCACGCCCAAGCCCCGCCTGCCCCTCCTTGCCCCTCCAGCCCCGCTCTGGCTGCTGGTAAGGAAGCCGGCATGTGCTGTCTCCGGTGCTGGCAGAAGAGAGCTACGTGTGCAGACTGCCACCTTTGGACAACTGTCACCAACTGTCACCACCATTTTCTCACGGTCAGAGCCCCGCCCTCCACCACATCGTCCAAGCCACATCCACTGGCGCCTCCTGCCCTGCTCTGGGACGTCCAACCCCCCCAAGTCACAAACCTTTTCTACCACCTCTACATTTGCGGGCCATCTTCAGGCTCGGTGTCCGAACCCCACAGGACATCATGGGACCAACATTCTCCGCCATCATTTGATGGTCGGCTTCTCTCTCTAAGTGGAGTTTAAAGTCCTACAGTCATACTTCCCCATCATACCTGCCTTCAGCCGTAATAAAGCTGGGGTTATCATGTTTGCCAAGAGAGAGGAAAACACCAGGATTCAAAATACGGACTTAAAGGTAGTAAGCCCGTCGTCTGAGAGCCGATGTCTCCCGTCCTTGGTTTGTATGCTGAGCCACTTACTAACTCTCTCTGCGAGTCTGCCTTCCCATCTGGAAAGCTGAGATTAATGGATTAAGGAAATGCAGGGATTTTTATTTGCAAATGAGTTCCCGAGAAATCCTAGCACGTAGAGGACGCCATAAATGCTTGCATTTGCAAACGCAGGGAAATGTGATTCAATAAACACTTCTGCACGTATGAGCGAGGCCAGGAAGACAACGACACAAACCTTTGCAGATGGGTTTGCTGTTATTCCACGTACTGTCTTTGGTACAACGGATGGTGGCTGACGTGACAGGTTCCATGAGATAGCCGGGGTCACACTGATAGCTCACAGTCTTATTGAAGGTGAAATCCGTCCCAAACTGGATGCCATTGGCCAGTGTACCTGGGTCCCCGCAGCTTATAACTAACGAGCAGAAGACAAAAAACATTAGAAAAGTAAAAAAAAAAAAATACTATTAAATGAACTCATTATGATTTCTGTTCATGTTACTCCCCTTATGCCGATATTCAAAGTGGGTAAGTAATGGGGCGCATGAGTGGCTCAGCCAGTTAAGCATCTGACTCTTGATCTCGGCTCAGGCCATGGTCTCACGGTTTGTGGGCTTGAGCCCCGCATCAGGGTCGGTGCTGACAGCACGGAACCTGCTTGGGATTCTCTCTCTCCCTCTCTCTCTGCCCCTCCCGTGTTCGATCTCTATCGCTCTCTCAAAATAAATAAAAAATTAAATTAAAAAAAACAAACCAAAGTGATTCAGTGGTAAATTGCTACAGTAGTACTGTGTTCTGATTGGTGAAGTGACAGACTGGCTGTCAGGACACCATGTGTTTGGAATCGCTTGTTTCTATTTGATTGTGGTTGGCTGTGGGGCCGCCGGCCGCCATCCTTGTCCAGTCCTTAATTATGCATGGGGTGTAATCTCACCGCAAAGTTAAGGACGGAGACAAGGGCTGTGATCAGAGAATAAACACTTTACTTATTTCTCTGCAAACGAAATGTTCTACAGAGAAGACAAACCTTGACTTTTCCTGGCCCCAATTTTCCAATGTCCAACCCACTGGCCAATGAAAATAGTTTTGGGGCGCCCAGGTGGCTCAGCTGGTTAAGCGTCTGACTTCGGCTCAGGTCATGATCTCGTGGTTTTTGAGTTTAAGCCCCACATCAGGCTCAGTGCTGACAGCTCAGAGCCCACTTTAGATTCTCTGTCCCCCTCTCTGCCCATCTCCTGTTTCCATTCTTCTCACGCTCTCAAAAATAAGTAAACATTAAAAAAAAAGAAAATATTTTCAACCATATAAATAAGAAGTGAAGAAATATCTAAAACCAGCTAACAGAGTCGTCATATCAAATACATGTATCTTTTTTCCGCAGTGCATTAAAAAATCAATAGAATACTTTAATAAATGAATTTTTCTCAACCAAGAAGGAATCATTGGTGATGTCCCTGATTCCACATGACAGCTATGACTAACTTGTGCAGTCGGGGGCGGTGCCGGTCCAGGTCCCATTGGCTGTGCAGTGCCGAGTCATCAGCCCCGAGGTCTTGTAGCCTTCCCAACAGGCATAGATGACCGAGCTGGAGAAGAGGATGCCATCGCTGCTGACAATCATGCCATTGGTGGGCGTGCCAGGGTTGCCACAGGACACGGCTGTGAGCGACAGTGACACACAAAGAGAGTGAGCTCCGACCAAAATGATCCATACAAGAGACCAGAGGTCATCAGTGTCATAGAGGACAGATTTAGTTTTTAAAAATAGGATCTATTACTCTGAAGATGTTTAATATGTATCTTACGTTATGATTCATACCGTTACTTTATTGATGAGTTAGAAATGTGAAAATTGTATTTTCATATTATTCTTCCTAAAGTGTATCAAAACAAATCAAAAGATGAATTAAAGCACTGAACATTCCAAGCCTTGCTTCTGTGGGATGTCACATGTTTATCTTACAAAAAAAAAAAAAGGATTTTTTAAAGGATCTATCTGATATTAGCAACTGAGAAGGCACTCCCTTCATGTAAGAGCTGATTTTTAAAAAATATGGACAAATCAGGTCATATTTCACATTGGTAGAATATTCCTTTTGGAAAATAAGTGATGTCTGAGGAATATAAACGAGTACACTTAAACTGCCTTATAAAATGGTCTCCTCATCCTCACCCCATCCAAGGGCAGCTGTTTTAAGTGGCCTTGGAGAAGCCACACTCTCCGTTTCTCTCTAGATGATCCCAATGTCTGTGCAGGCATTAAGATGCGTGCTAATAATGGGCAATAATGGAAGGCTGGGCAGCAGTTCTATGCCCAGCGCACATCCCTCACACATTTCTTAACCCAGAAAGCTCATACCAAGGTGATGATTTTAACACATAATAGCGTTTTCTTGACTTTTGACCTCGAGTCTATTTATCACAAAGATTGTGTTTTTTTCTCCTTAGCCCTCCCACATGATGCATAACAGGTAGACACAGAAAGATGACCTTGGTTGGATGCTCATATCAGAATGTATCCTGAGACCATTTCTGAGAATGGCTGGAATGTTTACAAATGCTCCTGCCTATTTAGTTGTTTCACTTTCAAATCTAGCCTCAGAACAAAGATAAACTCTTTTTAAAAACATGGAAGAAAACAGGGGCACCTAGGTGGCAAGTTGGTGAAGCATGGGACACTTGATTTCAGCTCAGGTCATGATCTCATGGTTTGTGATATCGAGACGCACACTAAACTCTGTGCTGACAGAGCAGAGCCTATTTGGGATTCTCTTTCTCTGCCGTTCCCCTGCTTACACTCTCTCTCTCTC
>CM053567.1:2190240-2229708 GCA_028646485.1 Cryptoprocta ferox
TCGACAAATGTTGATCCATCATTGAATATGTGACAGTTATTGTTTGATATACCAATGAAAAGCCCGACATAGAAGAGACTCGTATTGATCCAATTCTTAGTTTAGCAAACCAACGAGACAACCATGTTCTTATATTTTATTCTGATCATATCTGCTATTAAAATCTGTGTAGCAATTTTCAAATGTCACCTGTGAAAGATACTGCTAAAATGAGACATAAGACATTGGTGAACATGTTCAAACTTAATTTACAGACAGATACATTGTCAGTCTAAGAATACCCAATATGACAATGCCATTCTAATGTTTATAAATTCCCTCAAATAGGGGTGCCTGGGTGTTTTAGCATTTAAGAGTCTGACTCTTGATTTCAGCTCAGGTCATGATCTCATGGTTCATGAGTTGGAGCCCATGTCAGGCTCTTGGTTGACAATGCAGGACCTGCTTGGTATTCTCTTTCTCTCTCTGCTATGCCCCCACTCATGCTCTCGCTCTCTCTCGCTCTCTCTCTCTCTCAAATAAAATAAAATAAAATAAAATAAAATAAAATAAAATAAAACAATTTTAGAAAGTCGCTCAAATATTATATTCTACAAAATCAAAATTTTTTTTCCTGACAGGGCCACATTCACTGATGGTTATGCTCATGAAACTGAAAATAAAAAATGGACGTTAGCCTTAATATGTCTATGTTCGCATTAATGTCTCCATGATACAGGAGGACCTCCACTAGGAAAATAAGAGTTTACATTTACAGTCACCAGAATGGAAACAACATATTTTATAGGTAATAAGTTAAACAATTTTAAATACATCTTTTCTTTTCAGGTACATGTGGTTAGTGTGACTCCTTTTGGTAAAAGATCATTTTCTTTTACTTGATGTATAATAACAGAGCCTGATACTCACTCAAAACCCCTGTATTGTCTACGGATACCAATACTGTTCAGGGAACACTCTGTATTGGGAACATGGCTGCTAAACTGGGTTAAATAGTTTGGATTTGAATCTTGGCTCACACAACTCAAGTAAACGTGAGCGATCAAATCAAGTTCTTGACATGTAGTGTCCTCACTGTAGAATGGGTGAAGTAAGGGTAGTTGCTCTCAGTTTTTATAAGATTAAACACAGTGCAAGCAAGATGCCTAGAATGCAATCTGACATCTTAGTAGTCGTAAAGGCAGACATGGTGGCTGATGCTGTTGTTATTTTCATTATAAACATTGTCCCAGCTGGTCTATTACCTGGAAAAAATGTTGGCTTTATCACCATCTCCTGGGAAAGAGGATTAATACCTAAGCAACTTCCAAAGATATATTCATCTGAAAAGTTTAGTCAATGAGTCTCTGATTAAAAGACTGGATTGCTAACAGAGGAAACAGGATCTGAAATGATGGAAATGCGTTAGAAATGTAAGTTCTTTGACATTTAAGAGTTTTTAAAAGATTTTTATTTTGTGTTGCATAAACTATTCTTTTTTTCCATGTATTGAAATGTCCCCATCAGGCTCTAATGCTTTTAATAGATTCAGAGAAGGTAGTTCATCAGTTGCTAGATAGTCTCAAGATTGAATACAGTCATGGCCAACAGTGGCAGAAATGCGAAAGTCAATGGTAACTCCTTTTTCTATAGAGAATAATATGTGCCCCAAAGGTTTGGATCTATGATAAGAAGTGAGAAAAAATAGCTACAGATTGTCCAAAAAGATTTAAATGTGTGTGTTTAGGGGGTGTCGGATTAGGCATGCATTCATACCCATCATTTGTTGTTACCATGTGTGTGAATTATACTTTTACTTACTCAACCTCCCATGATTTCTGTACACTGCAGTATTAGAGGTAGTCAGTTTCGTAGGGCATAGCATAGTTGAGAACTTTTGTCATATTGAAACATTTCTGCTTCTTTCCGTACACAGATTTCAATGGCCAAGTTTCTAAGGATTTTATAAGAAACACTTGAATTTCTAACTTTAGATAAACCAAATGCTATTCTAAAAATACTTTGCATAGTCTGACTTAGGTACATTATGAAGTAGAATCTAATTAAGCTCTCCTAATCGAATACATGATTTCAGTTGTGATTTGCTGGAATAGAACTCATGGCGTTCTATCACAGCGCCAAAGTGAGACTCCTATGGAAAAATATCACTCTTACCTGTTTTAATTTTTTTCACCTTTTAAATGTGCAAAAATAAAGTTCTTGTGGTAAACCTGATATAGAATGTACAGTCCCAAGTGAATGACCATTCTTTTTTTTTAATGTTTATTTATTTTTGGAAGAGAGAGAGAGAGAGAGAGAGAGAGAGCAAGAGTGGGTGGGGGAGGGGCAAAAAGAGAGGGAGACCCAGAATCCAAAGCAGGCTCCAGGCTCCAAGCTGTCAGCACAGAGCCCGACGCGGGGCTCGAACTCAAGGACTTTGAGATCATGACCTGAGCTGAAGTCGGATGTTTAACCGACGGAGCCACCCAGGCGCCCTGTGAACACCATTTTTAAGAGAATATGAAAGCAACTAAGTGAGGTTTCTTTCTGTTTTCGGGAGCTGTATTTTCCCAACAAATTTGGTTAACCTTTAACCAATAACTCATCAACCATTTTTCTGGCCCATTCCTTCTCTGTCCTTTTTCTTCTAGAACTTCAATTACAAGTACGTTAAACTGCTTGGTATTATCCCATAGGAAATTATTAGACTGGTGTTGTTCTTTTTCCTTTCTGTTTTCAGACTGGAACCTTTTCACTGAAGTGTCTTCATGGTAACTCACCTGTCTGCTATTTTCAATCCGCTAATCTAGCTCATCTAGCAAAGTTTGTATATGATATACTGTACTTTTCAATTCCAGACAATTCCAGAGTTTCCATCAGATTGTTTTCTTTTATTATTTTCATTTCTCTGTTGAGATTCCCTATCTGTTTATGATGCTAAATTACTTTAAGTCCCTGAAGATATATATTTTTTAATGTTTATTTATTTATTTTTGAAAGGAAGAGAGAGAGGGCACATGTGTGCGTGCATGTAGCGGAGGGCAGAGAGAGAAAGAGAGAGAGGATCTCAAGCAAAATCCGCACTGTCAGTGCAGAGCCAGATGTGGGGCTGGAACTCACAAGCCGTGAGATCATGACCTGAGCCCAGATCAAGTGCTGGACTCTTAACTGACTGAGCCACCGAGGTGCCCCAAGTCCATGACGGTATTTTAAATAGATGCTTCGAGTCCTATGTATTATTTTCAACATTTGGGTTATCTCAGGATCAGATTCTATTTCTATTTGTTTTGTTTCTTTGCTTGTTTGACTATGAGTCATATTGTTATGAGTTATGCATAGGTAGTTATTTTTTATTCATGCTGGACACTGTGAACAAAATGTGGATGCATATGCCATTCCTTCCAAAGGTGCTGGAGTCCATTCTGGCAGGCTTTTAACTTAATTGTAGATCTTCTGCATTGGTTTCATTCCCTCTGAGAGGAGATCTATTCAGTCTTAGTCCTAACATGTTTTGCTCTTAGTTCTAGCATCTTGCACATATTTTAGGGAATGGTACATGCTCATAATGCACGGGGCTTTGTGGGAATCTATGAAATGTCCCCAGTGCACAGTGAGAGCCCTGACCGGCCAGATGTCCAGTGCTTCTCAGCAGGGTGTGACGTCTAGTAACAGGGGTCCACGCTCAACTCTGCAGCAGAAAATGGGTCTCACCTGCTCTTGTCTGCCTGGCCCTCCCCCAAGTCACCCAGTGAATGGCCACCAGACCTATGGGGCCCTTCCATTCTCCGCCAGCCCTTTTCAGATTCCCTGTTCTGCAAGTCCTGCTTCCGTAGCCTCCGTGTCACCTCACTAAGCCACCACACTACCTGAGTTCCACTCTCCAAGTGCACAGTAAGGAAAACGTACCGAATGACAGGGAGATGATAGGCTCACCTCATTGATTCCTTTTCTCCTAAGGAACACAGTCATGCACTGTCTGTTGCTTAATAAGATAATTGTCTCATATATTTTGTCCCCAGCAAGAAGGCTAGTCTACTGGCATCCAACATGTCACGGAGTAAAGGGGACTTCCTGTTTAATTTTCATAATTTTCAAACATAGTCTGGACAGACAATTCCCACGTGTAGTATAGAGGAAAAAGGTTAGATGAGGTGTAAATGTAGGTTACAGAAGTCACGTACAACTTTGAGGTACCATGTTATAGGATAGAAAACACTCTAGTTTGGGTGAGAAAGAGATGCTATCATGCAAATTTTAATATTCAAACTCTCCAAGAGAGGGGGAAACTGGGAACGTTGTGTCTGAGTAAGAAAAAGTTTATGATTTAGAGTCACATCTTTTAGTCACTAAAAAAAAGTGTCATCCTGCAGTTCACAGTGGCAGGTGGCATGCCACCATTACTATTCAATCATATTTGAGTTAGTCAACTTCTTTAGGGCCTACTCTTAAGATTTACACTAACCTGATTGTCAGAGGTGATTTGGGATAGAAAAAAAACCTTGGGTTATTATATACTCATATCTCTTCACCTAGATGTGGATACCTTGAAGATAATCTGTTACTTTGATGAGATAATAGGCACACACACACACATATATATATATATATATATGCATTCTCATATATAAGATATATATTCATATATACATACATATATAGGATTGCATTTCTTATATGATTTTATGAGATTATAAGTAATAGTTTGATTATATCAATATAGTTAGATTATGTACACATACACTATTTTCTGTTATTCTATATAACACATACAATGAAATGAGAAATGGGAAGATACAAGTGGAAATGGCAGAGAGAAAATAAAGATTAAGAAAACTTGATTTATATTTCTTGTACTGATATTGTGTTTAAGTTTATTCAAGTTGGTCAAATTATATAGGGAGGGTTTCATTCATGTAAAAATGGGTATTTAATTTGTGTCATCATTTTGGACTCAAACATTAAGTACTTGAGAAGTGTGTATGAAAAAACATTTGTCACATTTAAAGTCTTATCTCTCTGAATTCTAAATCAGTTACTTTCTAGGCTCTGAACACATTTGTGATACCGCATCGCAGCTTTGCCGAAGGCCGGAATTGCCGATACTTGACATGGTGAGGTGCTTCTACTGTAATTACCAAGGTATCCCACCACGTCCGCTTATGGCTCTCAAATATGAAAAAAAAGGAAGTTCTCTCCAAAAGATTATGCGGAAAGTCACCCAGGTTCTTTTGTAAAACCTGCTTTGGACAGGGGCCACCAATAGATTGGAAATAACGTGTGAAGCCTGTCCCAGCCTGGAGAAGTTACCTCAGTGATTTACACCACTTTTACTCACGGTTCCTTTTCCTGAGACTTTTGCTACCACAACACGCCACCAAATCACACAGAAATTATTATAAGAAGATCAGAAACCTCTTCTGGGTTATGAACGCTCAAAGGTAAGGATCTGGGTTAGAAGACCTTCTGAGCAGGCGGAACATCCCCACACACCCAGCCACGAGTCTGGATGATTCTCTTATATCGTTTGGAGGAAAGCAGTACAATGATACAAAGGTTCGATCTCTAGGATTTCTGTGGAATCGTGTCGGCCGTTTTAGAATGAATTCCATGGTTCCTGCTGAAAAGGTTGACTTTCAGGCTTGAATGTACTCACCTTCACAGACGGGCTGCAGTCCTGACCATGAGCCATTGAGCAAACACGTCCGCTCAGGAGAGCCCCTCAGCTGGTAACCCATTTCACAGGAGAAGCGGAGAAGGCTCTTGGCCTTGAGTTCATCTCCAAGCCGGGACCCATGCGCTGGGGTCCCCGGATCCCCACAAAATCCAGGATCGTTTCCTATTGGACACAAACACAAATGGTGACACACAATATTGTTGGACTTGTTTACAACAGCTGTTATGTTTATGCAGAGTGAAAAGTTACTTCAGTGCGTTACAGTCACACTGCATTGTGGAGGTCTTATGAGAGGGACTCTATCATAGCACCAAAGTGGAAAACGTTAAGAAATTGTTCCTGTGTAACTAAACAAACTAGGTTATTAAAACGAGGTTATGACAAAACTGTATGTTCTCTGGAAGAAATAAAATCCTGGGAATGCTGAACGCAGGGGCTGTCCACTGGCTGCATCAGTACCGACAATAAAAGGGAAACGGGGTCAAGTTGTATCGTGTAAAAACCAAGCAAATGAGAGGTTTGGTTCTTCTCAAATATGTCCAGAGCTGCGGATTCACTGGCTTTTATTTATTTAAGAATTATTCATGAAAGAACGAAGGTAATTTTTTTCTGAAGGGGGTCAGTGGAATTATCCATTCCCGAGACAGGAAGGGCGTGGAAGAATGGAAAGGAAGCACGGAGAAGGAATCAAAGTGAACAGGGACAGACTGAGCCCAGGTAGGCAGGCCTCTTGGCCAAGGTGAAAATGAGCTCCCAGGACTCCCACAGGAGAAAATGTGAGGTGACTGGCACTTGAGGGTAGGGATGAAGATGAAGACAACCATGTAGAGCACTGGCATGTCTGCGCCTTTGTACAATGACACGCACTGTACACGATTCCTCACCTGTACAGTGGGGCAGTGCCCCACTCCAGTGACTGTCCTCTTGACAGACTCTAGTGCTATTGCCTACAAGATCCCGGCTCCCTTTGCACGCGTAGCGAACCACGGCACCGTATGTGAACAGTTCTCCGGTTAGGATCGCGTTGGCAGGAACGCCTGGGTGTCCACATGATATGGCTTAAGGAAAAAAATAAAATAAATGATTGCATCGGTCCTGCTAAAGTGCTTATTACACTGATAAGTCTCCCATACAGACACCCATACAAACATCACCTCTAAAAGGAAGAGAGCCTAAATATACCGGCAAATGCCTGCACTGCCCCGTAAATGAGAAATGCCATGTTCCAGAGGACACTCCCCCCCCTTAAGTGTTCATATATTACCAAGCACAAGGTAAGGGGCTTCCGTGAAGCCTGTTTTAACTTTGTTTTATCTTAAGGTAGTTTTGCTTCAGATAGAAAATTTCCATTTAGGCTTTCAAAGAGAAAATCACTCTACCTACATTTTTTCCATCTGCCCTTAACTGTATTAAAAAAAAAAAAAAGCAGTAATATACAAAATGTTACAAGTTACAGAGATTCATGAAAACCATTTCCATGTAACGCTACAAGTATATAACTGTTACTATGACAATCATCTAGTTGCTGGGGGAGAAAACTGTCATTTCTGCTCACTCTTCCCGTCCAGGGTTCCAAGGAGACCCTTCTACCAATTTTTCTTTGCCTGGGTGGCAGTCTACAATGTTGGAGTTGTAACAATAATAAATTTGTGATTAACTTTTCCTCAATTTATTCTACACAATAATTTCAGTATCTCCATTCATTTCTTTAAAATTATGCCAAATCGGGCCTATAATCTACTCATACATTATCCTTCAAGAAGGAAAATTCTGGAATCCACATTAACGTAGGATAGTGAAGATTTCTCTCTCCTTTTCTAAAGGAGAAAAAGTCCTAGCTTGGGGTTAACAGTGGACAAATTTTGTGCAGCATGGAGCTCTAACTGGACTCAGGCTACGAACAAATTATTCAAAGGCCGCTGATTTAACACCCTAGAGTAATTGCATCTGATCACTGGCAACCCAAAAGTGATATCAACCAGAGAGGTAGATTTCAAAGGTAAACGCATTAGGCCTCCCCTGAGTCACATCAGCCTTTATGTTGCTACGGTCTTACACTGACATCTATTCAGTGGAGAACACGATTTTATCTAGAGAGAGTCCTAAAAGGAAGCCAATTAGAGCTGAATTAGTAAACGGTTGGTAAGTGACCAGTTCCAGGTGAAATTAAAAGAGAAACAAACCCAGGGAAACAATAGCAGCAACAATAGAGATGAAGCTTAGCGACCATAGCGGATGTACAAGCAGAGAGCCTCCGGGGAACCCGTACCCCCGGGCGCGCAGTAATTCCAACTGTTAGTGACAGCCAGCAGTGGGGACGAGCCACCCAGGAGGGGAGTCACTTACAACCTAGTTCCTGGCGATCTGGAGCACAAGGGCATTGTTACAAAACTAATGGAAGTCTCACATCAACCGGGGAAGACGCAAAAGAAATGTTTGGGGAGTCAGAGAAAGAAAAACTAATTTCTCTGAAAAATTCCCGTGTGTCAAGGCCTAGAAAACCGGAAAGCAGACAAAATTGGATGAAGACTGTAATCAATTTCTAGATGCGTTTTTGAGCTTATGAAGCTGTGCATTTGGTTTTGAAAGGAGTCGCTCTTTCTCCATAAACATTAATTCTCTTATTACAATTAGAATTCGAGACAAGTTTCCACGTAGAATGGGAAGGTTACGAGGGACACTGAATTATAGGAAAAACAATTTCCAGGACTAATTTATTCTGAAAATGTACTAAAAATGCTATAATGCAAGAGGTAAGACAGATTATCACTTTTTAAAAGTAAAATCAATTTAAATTGTAATTGTTATTTCCCACCTCCTTTATGCACATAAAATGAATATGAAGAAGATAACATTTTGATTTTAAGGACTGTTTTGGTTCTGAATGACTTTTAAAAGGCCAAGGAGAGTCACCCCTTTTCCTAAACCGTCAGACTGTTTTAATAAGATGATGTCTTTAAGCTAAAGGACAATCTGCTCTTTCAAGTTTAAAGATTGTAAGACTGAAAGCTATTTGGGGAAAATGTATTCTTGTTAATCTACATGGTCTAAAATACTGATAATTTTGTGAGAGGGGCCAGAGCGATGATCTATCATTTTGTCTGCCTAGATGTGCTGCCTCCATTCTTTAGGGCAATATGCTTTCCTCTTACATAATCATGTGGGGCAGGGGGAGGATACTGTCAAGATACTATCGTTCTTATTGTATTAACTATCGGTACCCAAACTGCTCATGAGCCCCGTATTCAGTCCCTCAGAGTACGCTACCCTTCTGGCCATAGATGCCAGGTCAACAGACGGATACTCCATACCAGCGACCTTTGCCAATACTTCTGGGTCTGGGTCCAGACAAAGTGAAGCTGAGAGGTGCATGGTGTTGAGGCCACTGGCCACCATGTTTGAGTTGGAGAGAATAAGCCTGTTTACTGGGTTGAAGTAGAGTCAAGCAGTACCAGCTGTTGGCCCATATACTGGGTCCACTTCGTCTTGAAGCCAGGTGTGAGAACGTGCCGTGTCCCCTCTCCTTTCGTGACCCTTAAACTTGTTTGAGTTGCATGTTGTGATATCGGGTCAATCAATAAAGATATCATAATAACTTACACAATCTGTAAAGACTTAATTTTTTTGTTGTCTTTGTTTCGTACTTTTTTTTGTTTTTTGTTTTTTTTTTGTTCTGCTCATGGTCTTACAGGGCTCTGTGACACAAGAATCCAAAGTAACCCTCACTTACCCAAACACTTGGGTAAAGACCGATCCCATAAGCCATTAGCCATACAGGTTAAGGCAGAAGATCCCAGCAAGTAGAATCCCTTCTTGCAATGATACATGATACTCATTCCATATTCAAAACTCTCAGGGAAAGTCTGTTGCCCTTGACGAATGGCATTTTCCACAAAGCCTGGATCTGAGCAGTTCACCACTAGGGGGGAGAAAACAAAAAGTTACACATCATTTAGATGCACGTATAAACAAAACAGATCTGAAAAGAGGCCCCACTCATCGTTTTGGGAAGGTTGTAAGATGACAACATCACAGCTGAGGTTTATCTGGAATGTTCTTCCCCTGACAAATCCTACTTCCTGCTTGGGGCCAGTACGTTTTAAAACCCGTCAACCAGTGAATCTGCTAATATAGCAATTTTTACCACATGAGGCCGATTCCTTGTATTTATTTCCTAATAATAAACTTCTTCTTGGTTCAGATTAGGTTAGGAATGGTTGAATGGTTTAACATAAATGTTAAAATGGTTTAATGGCTTAATGGTTAGGAATGGTTCTGGTTTAAGATAAATGTTAACATGGAACCCACCGAAATTAAATAGTTTTACTTGTGTGTAATATTTCAGGACAGCCGGTGACACTCATTTATCCCCCCCCCCCACCTACATGCTTCAATATGTGTGCCTGATGTCATTTCTGCTATACGTAGAATGCAAGTAAAAATGACAATTCTTCCATCAGCACTCCATAGCAATGTAAATCAAGCCAGCCTCCGATTTCAGCCTCTTCCCCCTTCGGAAACAGCCCGCGGTGAACCAGCCCGCTGTGGGACGCAGGACATGCTCTGGTTGATGTGAGTGGCACTCTATTAGCCTGAATGCCTGGTGGCATCTGGCGGGGAATTAGCAATGTGCTCTTGCAGGTGCAGAGGAAAAGAAAGAACGCCTGATTATCTCGTGCTCTGACCCCCCACACCAGCGAGGGAGACAGCTGCTGTGAAAGCCGCCCTGTCCCCAGCTATTTCTGGCTCCGAAAGGGGGTGCTCAACTACTTGTCAGGCACGTCACGGGTCCCAGTGGCCGGGGGCAAGCCCTTTCCCTATCTGTGCTTTTGATTTCCTCTTCGTAGTAAGGAAGACGGTGGAGGGCAGAATGCAGAACTGCGAAGGCCCCTTCGAGTGCTGTAACATTGTATGCTGTGCTTGTTGGAACAATCCTGAGTTTATAGAAGAAAGATTCAAGACCTTCTGAGCCAAAGAAAAACAAGTATGTGTATGGAGCGCAGGCAAATAGCGCACCGCACACTTAAACCACAACCAGACCCACGAAGGCAGCAGGATTTACCCGCCTGGAGAAAGTGTCGTGGACTTGGAAGACTGATTATTTTCCTAACTTGGAAAACAACGGCTTAGGGGCATTCTGGCACTGAGACGTGTGTCCAGTCCAGGCGACAGAGACGGTTCGCTCGGGTTACACCTTCACAAGCAGCCAAGTGTCTCCCTGGCCGGCATGCTGAAGGCCCTGTGTGCTCGCGGCCGGGCTCCTGCTCCTCTCGGCAGCCGGCTGGAATCGTGGCATCGGATTCTTCTGCGGAGAGGGCAGAGGCAACATAGGGACGGCACCGAGCCAGCCCCTGGATCGGGACACCCAACGGACACCCGGTGCCTCGCAGGACCCTGCATGCCCTGGCCGGGCTTCTACTTTTCTTTTTTGTACGTTCGTGATTTGACCCAGCTTTCTTTAACATAGGCCAAGGGTGTGCTGGATGAGGAACAGGAAATGTACAAAGCGACTGCCATCCAGGGTCCTGCTGGAGATGAGAACACGGAGAAGAGGGAGGCCACCGGCTCAGAAGTAGTTACTACTCAGGAATGATGAGATCCAACTGCCTCCTCCTCTCTGCGGCCAAGGGATGGGCTGTTCTCTGAGCTCCTCTGGGGCCGGAGGAAGAGGATTTAGATTACTCGAGTTTCATGCCCGACAGCTTTGAAACCCTGGGCTAGGATTCTCCCCGATGGCCCCTCCTGCCCATGCGGAGGAGAGATGCGTCACAGACAGGAGTGCGCCCATTACCAGCAGCACAGAATCACCTAGAAGGAGCACTGGAGTGCTGAGTCCCAGGCACCTGCCAATTCTTTCACCTACTTCAGCACCCTTCAAATATGAAGCAGTAAAAATGCTTAACCATGGGGGCGCCTGGGTGGCTCAGTTGGTTTAGCGTCGGACTTCGGCTCAGGTCATGATCTCGCAGTTCCTGAGCTCGAGCCCTGTGTCGGGCTCTGTGCTGACAGCGTGGAGCCTAGGGCCTGCTTCGGATTCTGTGTCTCCCTCTCTCTGCCCCTACCCCCACTTCTCTCTCTCTCAAATAAACACTTAAAAAATTAAAAATGCTTAACAGTAATAAACATTCCATTAGTACCAATGGGTAAAATTGAATTGTTCCTTATGTTGGGAGTTATGTCTACAACTACCCTAACTGTGCTTGCACATTTTGTCGGTCTCGTCCTATCGAATTATTCCTGTGCAGCTGCGGTCAGACACGTCTATTTATATTCCTTCCTATTTATTTTGGAGGCTCCACTAGGAGATTCAGCTGCATCTCTCTGCTGGGGGTAGGGATAACTTGGTCAGTCCATGACTGAGGGAGCTCTGAAACAGTCCGTGTCACGGTTGCATGTGGATGTGCTTTGCCACATGGGAAGCGGGCTGCCCACCAGAAGAATTCGTGGGGGCCCAGTCGAACCCCCCAGATCTCTATATGTTGGGTGCAAGATCCCCATCTTGGGATCTGATGGGCCGAGGCCCACGGGAGTAGCAACTGTAAGCTGTCAGCAGAGAGTAGGGGATCAAATTCCTTAAATGTTCTCCTCACGTGTGAAATGACCGATGCAGTTAATGAAGACAAACCAGACCTGCTGAGAAGACCTGACATTCTATGCCCGCCATGTGGTGCCCAGCAGACAGTAATGCACGGGGGAGAAATCAGTATCTCGTGGTGCAGCTCTTCGTCTGGTCTAACAACCCAACACACTAAGAGCCAACAGGTGGACTGGAGGTCCACGCATTAATGCACGTGATGCAGAAGTAAATTCCAGCAGCTAGAAGGAATGAGGTAGCCTAGATACCTGGCCCAGCATGGAGGTGTTCAAGAGGGTGCACAGACGTGTTCCATGGGGACCTTTGGCGAAGGGAAGATATTAACATAATGGTCAGTAACACGCCCGACGTCACAAAGATAGTTACTCTAGAACTAAGTAGGGATTAGGGCTCCTGATTACCTGTCCAGGATAGCATATTTATAAAACTGCGTGAGTATTTCTTGATGACGTGAATCCCAAAGGGACCCCCCTCCGCTGTCTTTTTTCTTTTTTTAGAAGAGTACCTGCTATAAGTTTTAGCTTCCAATAATGCTGTATAGTCTTCATATGGAGCCCTTCTCCTCTGCGTATACTCTTTATTCTTGGAGAAGTTATCTGGAAAAATATTTGAGCTAACATATAGAGATTAAAAAAAACAATGCACCTCTAGGGCATCTGGGCGGCTCAGTCGGTTAAGCGTCTGACTTGGGCTCAGGTCATGATCTCGCGGTTCTTGGGTTCAAGCCCCACATCGAGCTCTGGGCTGACAGCTCAGAGCCTGGAGCCTGCTCCGGATTTTGTGTCTCCCTCTCTCTCTGCCCCTCCCCTGCTCACACTCTCTGTCTCTCAAAAATGAATAAATGTTAAAAAATTTTTTTTAATTGCACATCCTATGATTTCCACTTTTAAACATGTATTCGCTTTCAAACTTTTTTGCATACTAACAGTCCATTTTGTCCAATATTGCCCTAAATCTGCTCATGCAGTTTTTCTGTCCTGTCCTATTGAATGAGCCCTATCCAGCTGCAGTCAGACACAACTTATCAAATATTGCCCTCATTTGAATATTGAGTTCACAGATAACCTGAGTAATGAAACATGAAAATGCCAGTTTTTGAATCATGATTTGCTAATTATTGGATCTGATTTACTTTGCCTTCAGTCTCTATGAGTGATTCACTTTCCCTGACATGCTTCAAACCGTAGGACCCTGCAAAGCACTTGGCCTCTGAGCCCTGTTCCATCCAGACAGGCTTGGTCACGTGCCTGTGCACTGTCACATCAGACGCCATCTCATTAACCAGCCCCAGTTCGTCCCGTTTTGTTCCCCTATCACGAGCTGGAATCCACATCTGTCCCATGTTCTTGATTCTGTGCATAAAACCCAAAGCAATCACCATGTTTTCGTGTCAAATCCCTCTGATGACAGAAAATATGACAGATTTCTCCAGCTGTTCAAAAACAGCTATTTCTTCTAGGTTGTGGAAAAATAAAGAAAAAGGCAGTAACAGTACACGCCATGAGAACCTGCCGCAGTCACTAGTGGACCCTGGGTTGCCTGCACAGCGGAACTCCTAGAACACTTTCGTAGGTTTGTTATGGAGTGGATTCCATCCTGTCATTTGGCCGGGCCAATCTGTGAAGACGTCAGCTGCTTCTAAATTGAATAATGGAATTCTGAATTCCATCTCCAGTTCTCAGAAACAATTGTCATAATATGTTCTTATATTAAACACAAGAAATTTCCTTGTATACTTCTTATGTCGCTTGTCCATTTGTTAAAATGTATTAAGTAACGATCAACATAAAGCTTATAAGGTTTTACTTGACAGGTCTCTGAGATGATTATAACAGAACCATGCAATTTAACTTCTATATTCAGAATCTGGTTCGAAATTAGAAAACCAAAACCGAATCCAAAGCGCTTTTCAATCTCTGACATCAACACTGCTTCGTACAGGTCTAGCGCTTTTATTTTTCACCACTTTACTGAAGTACGACTGACATGTGAAGAGCTGCACATATTTCACATACACAACTGAATGGTTAGGGAAGAAGTCTACACCCGGGAGGGAACCCATCTCCACCACGACGGCCCCAAACATCCATCTCCTCTCCAAGTTTGGTTTTTGAAAAAAGTATAAATGACTAACCCTGACTTCTTAGCTGACAGCTTCGTTTCGTAGAATGCATGCCTTGGACTACACTTTTGCCATCTGTATTTGCTTTGAAAAGTAAACCACAGGGATGAAGTTACTTGTTGTTGTTTTTTTTTAATTTCATTGTAATTCTTACACTGAAAGGAAAAGTAAATAGAAACTGCTTAAACTTTAAAACTAACTTTTAGTTAATGCTAAAGGCTAAGATTTAGGTCACAATTTGAAAAACCAGAGGGGTGCCTGGGTGGCTCGGTCAGTTAAACGTCCGACTTCAGCTCAGGTCACGACCTCACGGTCCATGAGTTTGAATCCCGCATCGGGCTCTGTGCCGACAGCTTGGAGCCTGGAGCCTGCTTTGGATTCTGCGTCTCCTTCTCTCTCTGCCCCTCCCCTGCATATGTGCTCTCTTTCTTTCTCAAAAATAAATAAACATTAAAAACAAACCAAAAAACCTGGAAATCAGTAAAATTAGTATAAGCACAGTGAGTTAATATGAACAGGTTACTCCTGTGTTTTGAGCAAAGAGAATACAAGTAATGACAAAGAAAACTAATGAATATATTATAAATATATAATACATGTATATGAACAGAGGCATCTGGGTGGCTCAGTTGGTTAAGTGTCCAACTTAGGTCAGGTCATAATCTCACCTTTTGTGAGTTCGAGCCCCCATTGGGCTCTGTGCTGACAACTCAGAGCCTGGAACCTGCTTCAGATTCTGTGTCTCCCTCTCTCTCTGCCCCTCCCGTGCTCATATTCTGTCTGTCTCTCTCTCTCTCAAAAAAAAAAAAAAAACATATATATATATATATACACACACACACACACACACACACACATATATATATACACACATATATATATATATCGCTATATATCTGGGAGAACAGCCTGTTTCTGACTGTATCTCAGATCTAATATGCCAGAATGGTCTGACATACATTCGTGACTATGTTCCCACTGTGACAGACCCTTAAAGGAAAGTGACTGGGAGAGACAGCATGCGTGTGGGTGACAAGGGTGGCTGATGGACTGAATGTTACACTGGAAGAAGACTATGTAGCTGAAATCAATAATAAACTATCATTACTTCATTAGTGCTGGATGGAAGACCATGGCAGACGTGGCAGGTAAAAACTCAGGTCTAGTGGCAGCTTTGGGACCAGAAAGTGGAACATGCTAACAAACGGAATCCTGTGTGACACACACAAGACTCAAAGTTATGGGTTTGACAATAAACAATTCAATTATCTATATTGCAACTGGTTTTAGGTTCTATTTGTGCTGTTAACGTGTACACATCTGTAGATGTCTTTGGTAAAACACTTTTGTTTGTCCTTAGCCATGATATTGAGGTTTCACATCCAAACTTAAAAATATGTTGGGGCGCCTGGGTGGCTCGTCGGTTAAGCGTCCAGCTTCGGCTCAGGTCATGATCTCACGGTTCGTGGGTTTGAGCCCCGCGTCGGGCTCTGTGCTGACAGCCAGCTCAGAGCCTGGAGCCTGCTTCAGATTCTGTATCTCCCTCTCTCTCTGACACTCCCCCTGCTCGCGCTGTCTCTCTCTGTCTCTCAAAAAATAAAAATAAATTAAAAAAAATATGTTGAAAAGTAATTTTCAAATTAAAAAATGGAGAGTTTTTCTTTTCAAGTAGGTTCCTTACATTTAAATTTTGAGCAACAGTTATCTCTGTGATCAGCTATTCTAACAAATCAGATGTGAGCTTAAAATCTGGCAGAGAGAGCCATCACGTTAGGACGCCCTTTAGCTTAAAGCCACACAGAAGCGACCATGTCCAAGTCACATAGGAATAGCATAGCAAGCACAGACACTTTAATTCTGTGGGTAGACTGGACAGTTGTTCAAAGATTAATCCAGTTTTCAGAAAGGATCATATCCATGTATCGTTATTGCTCTAGCATCTGCCTCACTCAGGAACATGGAAAACATTGATTCCGCATAAAACTGATGCATGGCACTGGAATATAAAATTACTACACCATATCTCCATATTTAGTAAGAATTTTTTGTTTAGGGGCGCTTGGGTGGCTCAGTCGGTTAAGCATCCGAATCTTAATTTTGGCTTCAGTCATGACCTCATGGTCATGAGAGAGCAAGCCTGGTTGGGCTGTGCTCTGGAGCAGACAGGGTGCCTGCTTGGAATTCTCTCTCTCTCTCTCTCTCTCTCTCTCTCTCTCTCTGTCTCTCCCTCTGTGCCTCCCTCCCCTGCTCGCTCTCTCTCTCTCCCAAAAACAAAAAAAAATACTTTTCTTAAAGTCACCAAGTCACTCACAAATTGGCAAATAGCGAATACAGTAAAGCTTTGGATTGCAAGCAACTTGTTCTGCAAGTGTTCGCAAGATGAGCAAACATTTCTAATACATTTTAACCTGATAAAGCAGTGATATCATGTAATACGTGTAGGATGTGATGCCCAATGTCCCATGATCACAAATGAGCCAACGGTTCTTGAAATTCACTTTGATATAAGAGTGCTTTGGATGGCAAGTATGTTTCCGGAGTGAATGATGCTTGCAAATCAAGGTTTTACTGTATATAATTTTTATTCCTTATTATTTTTTCTGAAGTGTCCCTTCCAAAAAGTCTTCAGCATAGTAGCCCTAAGATTTAAAGTAAATTATTCCAATAAAAATTCTGAATCTACTGACAAGCACACTGGTCACAGGAGTTTCTGACTGCCCTTCACCCTAGGGGCTCAGTGAGAAACCAAGCCCGGGGGTAAGATTTCACTTTTTCTCAATGACAGCTGTCTGTGCAACCCAGGAAATGAGTCTGAAGCTCTCAAGTCAGTCTACCGAGTGAGGCAGAAGGATGCTCAGGGTGGCCCTGAAGACTTCTGAACTTCAGTTTCTGTGGTCTCAGTGCTTTATGATCAAAGGAAGGAGGGAGGAGGGAAGGAAGGAAGGAGGGAAGAAGGGGGAAGGAAGGTAGGAAGGGAGGAAGGAAGGAAGGAAGGAGAGGAAATGAGGAAGGAGGAAGGAAAGGAGGAAGGAAGCAAGGAAGGAGGAAAGAAGGAGGGGAAGGAGGAAGGAAGGAGCAAGGAAGGAAGGAGCATGAAAGGAGGAAAGAAGGAAGGGAGGGAGGGAAGGAAGAAGGAAGGAACAAGAAAGGAAGGAAGAAGGAGGGAAGGAAGGAAGGAAGGAAGGAAGAAAGGGAAGAACTGTCTTCTATTTTCTTTGTTATTTTTGTCTGAAAATCTGTGTTTACACTTCTTTTTGGTCTTTACTCCTGTTCTTCCATTTTCTTTTATGGCTCATAAAAACCTGACTGTGAACAGGAAAACAAGAAAATAATGCCTCATAACTTAAGCATAGCCAATTTAAAGTCATTGGTGGAAGAAGGAGTAAGAATTAGTTCACTACATTAAAAAAAACACCCACTCATAATGGTTTGAGTTCTGTGTAGGGTGTTTTAAAAATGTTTTCAACAGAAAGAATTACACAAAGTGTAGAGGACAAAGATAAAATAACTATGCAATATTCAGTGTATTGTATAGAATAAATATTTTTGGACTTGTTCACTAACTGAATGATTCAAAATTTTAAAAACGGGATTACTGGTCGCAGACAAAAACAGCAACAACAAAAAAAAGCAATTTATGATGGTTTTTCAAATACATGAAAGTTATGCTTCCATTTTTATCAATACCCGATAAAGATGAAGTAAGTTGCAATTCAGACCTTCAGGTTCACTACAAGATAAACACTCTAATTAATGATAGTGACTATAACTGATTGCCGGATTTTCCTGAGAGAATATGCATTTCAGAGGCCTGTGGTCGTGGTGGGAAGATGGAGGACCTACTCTATGCTGGGCACTTGGTGAAGAATTTCACAAACACCGGTTTACCTTGAACTCACAGAAACCTGCGAGGCAGATATGTTTCCCTGAGCACCCATGCAAGGAAACTGATGTGAAGTTGACCACTGACCGTAGATCCTGTACTGACTCATCCAAGATGAGTGATCTCAAGAGCTCGGCCACACACCGTTCCCGCACAGGCATCATTGTGTCACACACTGAAAAATCTAAAGGGTGGACCTCATTCCCCTTCTGCCCCCGGAAAATACTCTGCAAGGAGGGATCTCAGGGCAGCTGCTGGGGACGGCCTGCCCCAAGCTCTTCCCGCTCTTGGAGAGAGCTTGCTCCACATTCCCTGGGCCCCAGCATTCAGCTGCTACTCCTGGCTGCCGCTTACCCGTAGCCCCAGATGAGGGGTGTTAAGTAAAGCCACAAACATGGGATTGGTTCGTGTATTTCCCTTTAGTTGAAAATTCTGCCATTTTAAAATTTTGATATATGTGATTATATATAATTTTTCATAGATGTATAAATGCACTCAAATGCACAGTGGTTCTTTAGTGATTTTATTTTATTTTAAATTTTTATTTATTTTTGAGAGAGAGAGAGAGAGAGAGAGAGAGAGAGAGAGAGAGTCAGTCCAAAGCAGGCTCCGTGGTGTCAGCACCGAGCCTGACATGGAGCTCGACCTCAGGAACCATGAGACCATGACCTGAGCTGAAACTGACTGACTGAGCCACTCAGGCACCTCATTAGTGATTTTTTTTTTATCGTTTAGTTATTTTTTTATTCCTCTCTCAGCATAACAGAAACTTCACTAACCCTGTATTTTCTCAAATTTATCTTCATATATGTAAACACATAGGGACATATATTTTATATCTCTGAATTTAAAATTTTCTCATAAGAGGAAAAAATGTCTAAGGTTTGTACACAACACAAGCATTATTACATTAGGAAAGGAAATACTAAGTGAATCATCCTACAACTTTGTCAGACTTGGTATTCTCACTGAACTGAGCCTTTGGGTTTTGGAATTTAGGAGGTGACGGCTCCAAGAAAGTTTTCATACAGAAACGTGGGCCCCCAGGACCGTGTGCATAATCTGATCCTTAAGATAGATGCGAGACATTTGTTTTCGTTCTTCCTCAAGAAATCTGCAACTATATTATTTATTAGATATTTCTTCCAGAAAGATGTAACTACTAACAAAAAGCATACTTCCGTTTACTTTCCCAATCCCGTTCGCTAAGATAGGATAAGGTATAATGGGTGATGTGCTGGATGTGAACTTCCTTTTTTTTTTTTTTTCCTAAAGTATTTATTTTTGAGAGAGAGAGCATGCAAGCAGGGAGGGGTAGAGATAGAGGGAGACTAAAGATCCAAAGTGGGCTCTGAACTGTCAGCAGTGAGCATGACGTGGGACTTGAACTCAAGAACCGTGAGGCCATGACCTGAGCTGAAGTTGGACGCTCAACTGCCTGAGCCCCCGGGCGCCCCAGGGCACCCAGCTTTCTGACTGATCACAAATGCTGCAGGTTGCACCGAGCATTGTCCTGTTAATGGCTGAGTCTAAGAATAGTGAGACGGCCCCAGAGTGGAGACAGAGTGTGTAGAATTCAATATGTAATCTGGACTCACTTCAGCACGGAATACTTGGGAGTTCCAAAGTTCTGGGTGGAGTCTCTCTTTCACACCATGAATTAACTAAATGTTGTAGGACTACCCAGAATCCCACATTTCACTGACCTACCCAAATCAGACGTTTGAGAGGTAGATATTATCAAGAATTTGGGAGGAGAAATCAAGCACAACAGTACACTGGCATGAGATAGGACCTGCTGACCTTTCTGCGGAATTATTCAAGGAACCACATAAGACAAGAATCAGGTTATATTGCAACAGGCACGGAGAATCCCTGACAATTTTGTTTAAAAAATAGCTATTTTTGTTACCTTCAACTTCTTGAGTTTTATGACATTTTTCCCGAAGGCGTCACCACCTTTATGAGCCTGTCCTCCTTGAAATCATGTTTTCTCTGGTTTTATAATAAACATGTAAATTCTCTGCACTAGACTGTAGCTCTTAGCTCATAAATGAAGGAAACAAACAAAAACATAGACAGAAAATAGGAATATGTGAGCAGAAGGCACCTTGGAGATGTTCTGGTGATTTCCAATCCACTCAGCACTCATAGGACTGCATTTACCAGGCATTCCGCTACCCCTACATCAGATGCACTAGGAGGAACAGCTTTCAAAATTAAGCACAAATTGAGAGTTCTCTACCATGAAAGCCAGCACCAAGAGAATGAGAAGATAAGCCAGAGTAGGAGAAAATATTAGCAAAGGAGATGACTGCTAAAGGACTGTTAATCCAAAATAGACAAAGAATTCTTAAAGCTCAGTAAGAAAACAAGAAATCCATATGAAAAATGGGCCGAACACCTTCAATGATGCCTCACCGAAGAAGATTTGCTACACAGTAGCAAATAAGCCCATGAAAAGATGCCCCACATCCTATGTCATCAGGGAAATGAAAAATGAAGCAACAAGGAGAGCTACTCTCTACCTATGTGAGTGTCCAAAATCCAGAACACAGACATCACCAAAACACTGACAGGGACGTGGAGCCACCAGAACTCTCACTCATTGCTGGAGGGAATGCAAAATGGCGCCCCCACTTTGGAAGACAGTGTGGTGCTTTCCGACATTAAACATGCTCTTACCATACAATCTGACAACCACACTCCTTGGTATTTATCCAAAGGAGTGGAAAACTCCTTATTAAGTCCACACAAAAATCTCTATAGGGATGTTGATAGCAGCTTTATTTGTAGTTACCAAAACCTGAAGCCACCAGGATAACTTTCAGTAGGTGATGACTAAATAAACTGTGGTCCATCCAGACAATGGAATCTCATTCACACAAGAAAGAAATGAGTTTTCGAGCCACGAAAACTTATGGAGGAACCTTCAGTGCACATTACCACGTGAAAGAAGACACTCTGAAGAGTCTGCATCCTGTATGATTCCAGCTATATGACCTTCTGGAAAAGGCAAAACTCTGGAGACACTATAAAGGTCAGTAGCGGCCAGGGGTGAATGGGGAAGGGAAGGAGGGACGGATGGAACACTGAGGATATGTAGGGCAGTTCAGCTATTTGTATGATACTATCAGGGTGGATACATGTCATTATGTATTGGTCCCAACCCGTAGAATGCACGACATGAACAGTGAACCCTGATGCAAAGTATGGACTCTGGGTAGGGAGATGTGTTACTATAGATTCACCGATTGTAATAAATGCACCATCTGGTGGGGAATATGGGTAATGGGGACACTGTGCATGTGTGGGCAAGGGATACATGGGAAATCTGTGTCTTCTCAATTTTTCTATGAACCTAAAAACTTCCTTTTCTATGCTCTAAAAAATAAAGTCTACTAAAAAATTAAGTACATTCCTATTGTTTGAGAAAACGGAGAAAGGTGAGGAAAGGTAAAATTAATACTGAAGAGGGTAATATACATCCCAATATTGTGCTGTGCTCTAGGCTTCTAAAGGACCTAGTGTGGTCTCCAAAACCCTGAAAACCATTAATAAATGGCAGCATTTAATTCCCACTCCTCTTCTTTGGTAGAAGTTAGAGGGAAATGGAATACGGTTCCCCCAAGAAAAAGGTTTGATAAGGAAAACCGCACAATCTTGAGTTCATTCCATCTTCCATCCAGCAAGCATATATTCTGGGTCGAATGGATGATGTCTCAGCAGCTGTGGGTGACATTCTGCCTACCTGATTAGCGAACCCCTCTGGTCTTCATTGTTATCCGCTCAAAGGGATGAATGAAATTACCTATCTCTGTACTGGCGGAGTGTAGCACAGCATTCGGAATAGAGCATGCGCTTAACACATGTTAAACTAAGTTGAATAGAAGGGCTTTGGGGGAACAGACATGTAGCGTGTTTGGATGTCCCTGAGACATCAAAGGCACAGGTGTGCTGCACCCCTGTGTCAAGACAAACCGGACCAAAATTTACGGGTGTTCAAATGTAATCATCGTTTCAGGTGTGCTATTGTTTTCCTGTCATACAGGTGGAGAGAATGACGTGACTCAAGCTGCTGCATCTCTGTCTAGAGCCCTGCGGCCACATGGACCGGTGGCAGCTGTGTCCTCCCGCTGCTGCTCTCATCCTGGTCACTTCTTGCAGATGTGCATCCTCATGCTTCCCTGTGAGAGGCGAGGTAAGCCCTTCAGCTGTGTTCAGCACCGTGTTCGAGAAATATTTCGGGTACACCAAAGCGTCCTGATGTTCAGTGCAAAACTGCAATGAGATGCCACGCCGAAGCCAGCTTCCTGTGCTGGTACGCGCATTCAGAGATGCCCCCCAGCTCTGTTCACCCTTCTCCATGGCCCCTGGCTCACACGGCTGATAATGATGATGATGATGATGATGATGATGATGATAAATCAGGTAAACGTTTCAGTTTTCAAGCTGACCAGACCCCAGCCACATTGCCAGGGGACCAGCAGGGGCTCTTCGGCAAAAAGCTCAGTGACAAAGTGCCTGACATGCCCAGCCACCGGAAGTCTGGTCTGTGGGGGAGTGAGAACAAAGGCCCAGGGGTCTTTCTCTTCATGGCAAGGTTTCCTCTACACCAAAGTAGCGTGAATCTAATACTAGTGTTTAGAGGGAAGTGAAACTCGGAGACTTCACCTCGTCTAGAGCTTAAGCCCAGCACTCCCATGTAGGCTCGGACCAGAACTCTACCGTCTGGTAGCCAAATTTCACAAAACTATTTTTAAGAACTGCTTGGATCCCATTCTGCTATCATCTCATTTGGACGTAGCTCCCTGGGGACCCCGGTGGGAAGGTGGGTGATTGTCAGCGAGAGGAGCTCTCACTCTCTGGCTCCCATACCGTCTCGCTTCCATAAACTCTTCATCTTCACCCTGAAGTACGCTTCACCTTCAGCGTGTGAGACATTTTCAAGGAAAGCAATGGAAGCAGACCCTTAAGTAGTATGAGCTCTAACATCTAGAAGTACAAACCCCCCAAAAGAGTAGATTTTGAAAACTCAGGTTTTATAGCTTAGATCTAGGTGGTGATTTTTGAAGAAATGAATGGGTGGGAAAAAGGAGAGAGAGAGAGAGAGAGAGAGAGAGATTTAAAAGCAATGAGAACTTCCTAAATGCAGCCCCAGGTCTAGACGCTCTCCGTCCAAAGATGCTGTACAGATGAATGAATGGGCAAAGACAAAGGGAAATGGAAGAGAGGCCTCCGTTAGAGTCCTAGACTGTTCCCATGGAACCCTGGCCAGTGTTCACCATTATTCTCCCAAATGTCTCCCCCTGAG
This sequence comes from Cryptoprocta ferox, assembly GCA_028646485.1. Lineage (NCBI taxonomy): Eukaryota > Metazoa > Chordata > Mammalia > Carnivora > Eupleridae > Cryptoprocta > Cryptoprocta ferox. Next base: position 2,213,808 of record CM053567.1, read on the forward strand.
CAGCGAGAGCATTTGCGGGGTCCAGTGCCTGACGTGTCGCGCACACGGGTCCTTTGGGGCGCCCAGCAGCCCGCCAACCTCAGCCCGAGGGCTCCATCCGGGAGGCCTTCCTACCTCGACACGTGGGCAGAGCGCTGCTCCACTGGCCGTTGCTCCGACACTGGGCCCGGGAGGCGCCCTGCAGCAGATAGCCCGTGTGGCAGGTGAAGTTCACGACGTCGTTCAAGTTGAACTCGCTGCCGTTGGTGAGGCCGTGGGCGGGGTTCCCGGGGTGGCCACAGGTGATGGCTGCATAGGGAGACAGGCCCACAGCAGTGTCAGGAAACAACCAGGTCCTCACCCTCCCTCGGATGCCTCATGGACAGATTTACAGGCGCGTCTAACATATGGACTCAGAGACGGCTGTCAGACATGTGGCAGATTCTGCTTATACTTGGAAGGGAAAACGGTGAAGAAGAGCCAGAGGCTGCACCTACATGTTTCCCCTATAATTATGGAAAATAACCCAAACCTGGAAAATGTGCTTTCTTCATCTTCCTAATGATTCTCACGTCATGACAGGACGCCAAACACCTCTATAACAAAGCAGTGAACAAGAGGGGGTAAAATTCTTACGTCAATTACGAGTTTTGAGTATTTTCCCCTTAGAAAGTACCAGCTAATTTTGTGGAACCCTCATTTTGAAACATTACAGGGACTTGGCTGATAACTTTAATTGCACATGTATCATTTGTCCAATATTAATTTAAACGTCAGAAAATTAGCAAAATAAGTGTGCACGCACAAACAGTATTTTCTCTGACGATCCCTATTGTATGATCTTTGGAAATGTAGTGAACTATCATTAATGTCATGCCCTAAATAACAGCACTACAAATCCCACAGATATCCTTCAGAGGCCCTTTCGAAAGAAACACATTACGGTCATAAAACTGGTGTTTTCCTCCTCATTTATCTTGTCAATGGTTCTTTCTTCTAAGTAAAGCGTTCATCCCTGAACTCTGCCCATTTACCACTGCACTTTCCTAGATAACACCTGTTATTATCTATGGCTGCATCAACACGTCCTCTGTCTAATCCACAGGGAATAAAGAATATACTGGGAGAAAAAAACAATTGGTTTAAAACTAATTTTGCAATAGAGAGCACAATGTTTTCTAAAAACACTAGTCGATAGTTATCTTGGATGTTAAAAAGTTTGAGAACGATCATTCCATGAGATTCTACATGTTTTGTTTAAAGGAAGGACTGCTTGCGAAACTCTGTATTCTTATTGAAGGAAGAAGTACGAAACAACACCGAATCAGGGGCGTGTGGCTATCCAGGGGACTGTGTAAAGCCAACCTGCAGACTCAGACTCCGCGCCTCTGCCCTCCTATAATTAGCTTCTGTTTCCACCTTATTTACCCTGTGATGAAATCAGGCAAATAAATGCAGGACACCGCTCGTCCTGGGATCTGCCTGAGAGGAGTTAAGGAGCACATTAACTGTGGACCAGCATCTGGAGGCACTGGAAGGGAACAGAGGGGGAGGGGGATTAGAGAGGAAGGGAGGAGCCCTGCCCAGTGTCTCTCTCAGCCCCGGTGAAGGGACACGTCTCCATTCTGCTTCACTTTGGAGATTACAGGTGTCTGTGCTAAGGCGTCCTCCTAAGGGAAAAGGGAAGCAAAGGCAGAACGCGCTGAATTGGCTCACGTTGTACTTACGGACACAGACGGGGGTCTGTCCGGACCACTTGTGGTCTTGCAGGCAGATTCGAACCGAAGTTCCAACCAGTCTGAAGCCGGGGTTGCACTGATAAACCACAGTGTCCCGGTAACTGAAACCGTCTCCGCTGATGTGACCGTTCACGATGGGATCCGGAGAACCGCAGTGGCCGGCTGCAGACACGAGTAAAAGCGATAAACGTGTTGCAGAATCTGTCTCTCGTAAAAGTACTGCATTTGCAACCTGTTCACCTTTATTGTCAAGTGAATAACACCACTGAGTGCAAAGCGTATTGGAATTCTTCCCAATTATATACAGTTTTTATATAATTTATTGCTTTGTAACTTGTTTATTTTTCTCAACAATGGTGGCTATCGAGTCACATCCGAAATTGCTAACACGTATGAATTGCTAATGAAGGTATTTCCCCAATTATGGTTTCCCCATGTATTTTCTTACTTATTTTTCTGAGATTTTATGTTGTCTGGTTACTGCTTTTCCAAATAAAAGCCAAAAATTTTTTTTTGGAAGACGAGACACTTGGGATTATTCCTGATAGGTTTTGTGACCTACTGAACATGGGATTTCCAGTGCGAGAGAGTAGATCGCTAAACTATTTGTGAAATTTCAAAGGGAAGATGAGTCTCAGAAAATATGCTTAATTTCTTTTTTTATGTTATTTCTTTATTTTGGGGCAGGGGCAGAGAGAGAGAGAGAGAAAGAGGAGAGAGAATCACAAGCAGGCTCTGTACCATCATTGCGGAGCCCGATGAGGGGCTAGAACTCGTGAACCGTGAGATCGTGACCTGAGCCGAAATCAAGAGTCGGATGTTTTAGCAGATTGAGCCACCCAGGCGACCCAGAAAATATGTTCCGTTTCAAACACGTGCATTTGGTTAGGTCTGAACTGGCGTCTAGGTGCAACTGGCCTGTGGTCAGTTGGAGGAGGAGGCTAGTATTCAGGGGAGGGATGTCCTGAAGACAGAGCAGATTTAGGAGAAGCAAGATGATGGATGTTAGCTGAAGTGCAAGGTGCCTGAGCTTGGCCGTGAGAAGTGTGTGAAGCCGGAAAAGAAACGGCAGGAAGATGCAGTCAGGATGGACGTTCACACTGAAGGGGAGGCGGGAAGGAATCTGAAATGTCCGAAGGTAATTAACTGTCAAACGCGGTGTCCAACAGGCTTCAGTGATAGGGAGCATCCGTGTGGAGGAGTGGAGGATGCTCCGTTCTCTGTGAGCAGAAGGGGGGAGCAGTGTGACGAAGATTCTTGGCTTGACTGAACTTCTGTCTAGTCCCGAGCCTTCCCACAGGCCCATTCATGCCCCTTCCTGTAAAATCCACTTTTAGCAAAAACTCTGCAAAGTCAGTTAGTGGGAAGCCCCCCCACCTCCACTGTCTGATGGGCTCCCATTCCCCACCACCCCCAGGTGAGGTCTGTCTTGGCCTGCCTTCAGCGCCATCCTGCTAGGTCCGGTTAGCCAGAGCCCCCGTTACCCTGCTGTGCCCTCCTGGGGACTTCCCACCTGGGACCGCTCCGCTGCGGGACTGTAACCGCCCCCTCCCCATGCAGCACGCAGACCTGAGCCTCCCCTCTCTCCCCCACTGCAAAATCCCATTGCAGTGACCCCACACCTATCATGACGGTACCAAACACGTCTGCCTTCCCATCCTCAGGAAGTGTCCTTGAACACTTTTTCCCCTAAGAACCATAAGGTGCCATGCTGCACAGAGGAAACTTGGAAGAGGGTGGGGGAGGGAGGCTCAGTGTGGCTGTCCTGCTCTCCACGCACCTTCCCGAGCTCTTCCCTTCCCTTCTGTTCCAACCTCCCTCTCCCTTCCTCTCCTATGCAAAAGAATAGATAATCAACAAAATAGGAGGCATTAGGAGTGCCTGATATTCCAAGGATACACGTGGGTTTGGGATACATATGAAGAAAAAGGCGTCCACCACCAGTTCCTAAATATCCATCCAAACCTCAAAGCTTACGTCGAGAGGGAGTGACAGGCTGGAGTACATGCAGAGTATTTTTTTTAATGTTTAATTATTTATTTTGAGAGACAGAGAGTGGGGGGAGGGGAATAAAGAGAGAGAGGGGGAGAGAGAGAGAGAGAGAGAGAGAGGGAGAGAGAGAGAGATCTAAGCAGGCTCCATGCTCAGCTTGGATCCCGACTCGGGGCTCATTCCCATGAACATGAGATCCTCACCTTACCCGAAATCGAGAGTTGGACATGTAACTGACTGAGCCACCCGGGCACCCCCATGCAGAGTGTTTTGATGTAGGCTCCCCTGTTCATTTATTCCCCAAACAGAGCACACAGCTGCCAAACTTTGCACGAAACAGACTACCTCCAAGGTTGAGAAAGCTGTCAGATCGTTGCCATGCAACAATTGGAGCTAACGTCATCATTCTGGAAGAATTTAAAATAATAATCTATATTTCTGCTTCCAACAGCATTTAGCAGCACTGTGTTCTCCCGGGTTTTGGACTAAGTATATTATCAGCAAGGTGACTTTGCGGCACGGAGAGGGAACAAACCCAGTCAACGGCTGGGTATCCCTGCTTGAACACCGTTTATAAGAAGTCGGGCAACAAAGCCATGCTAGATTTGGTTGATTCTTTGTTGCCTTAACGGTTTTTTTTTCCCATTTGGACAGATCCATTAAGTCGATTCTGGCAAGAGACCAGATCACCTCCCCCAAACGGAGCCTTGATGCATGCAGAGAACTCACAGGAGGAAAGAGGTGCTCCTCGGGTTGAGGAACGAGCCTCTAAAGCTGTGGGTGTTCTCACAGGCCCTCGCCCACTCCAAAGGCCCTCCCCTACTCCAGAGGCCGTCACATGCAGAGTGTGCCCTGTTAGGGAGAAGAGGAGCCATTTCCCCATCCCAGTGACAATGACAAGTGTAAGATCCAGACGGAGGGGCAGCGCGTAGGCATGGTCTGGAGATCCCCAGACAGCCTGGCCACTTTTGAGGGGACCATTAAAAGATCTACTTTCTAGAAATGTGTACCAACCAACACAATCCAATCTTCAAAGAGAGCGTGGGCCACCTAACTCCTGGCCGATGTTCTAGAATAACGCCAAGTGCTTTGGGGGTTATTTCTGAAGCCTGCCACCACTCCACGACTTGGGGTGCAGGGCAAGTGGGATGCTTAAGGGGGTGCGTAGCAATGGGAAAGCCTCTAGCATTTATAGGATCTGGTTGGCCTCACCCTTGATTTGGACAAACACCCCTGGCTAGACTCACTTTGATGCCTTAATAAACATTTTCTTTCCAATGGAGTTTTTAGGAAGAGCACATAGTTTGAGTCTACGCTATCTTTTGAAAGCCTGGCACAGAGCTACTCTTACTGGTCAAGAAGGTATCATCTGTGTACTTTTGATACCGAAGGGAAAAGTTGACAGCCACATGTGGAAATGACAATTCCTAACAGTGCCTCTCCCCTGACCTGTGGTCCTTTCAGTTCTCTGAGGAACTGGCCTCCAATACCGAAAGAAAACAGAGGATGTCCTTCCAAAGCACTTCATTTCGGCTCAGGGCCTGATGGGAAGAATTCACAGCATCCCCTGCTACTCCCGCCTCCTAATTTGAATAAATGCAGACCATGTGACTTCTTGATTTGAAGCTAAGGCAAACCAATCCGATTTTCACTTACATGACTTTCCAGCCCAAGTGTTAAAATGTTTTTAAAACACTCAAATTCTTAAACCAATTATAAGCCATTCACAAATACAGAATATTCACACTTAGAATATTTAACCACAATGGTGACATTATGTAAAAATATCTTGTGGGGGCGGGGGGGGAAGGAGTATGTTAGGTAGAATCTGAGCTCAATGTACTCAGAAGTCTCTTTCAAATGTAAGATTCTATTACTTTATGATAATATTGTGCTGTATCTTTTGCGAGTTTCTTTATCCTTGATGTAGCTGCATTCTGTGTTAGATATACTATGTGGGAAGTCTTTCTCTATATCTACCATAAAATGCTTCATAACTATCTTCATGCTTCTGCCTAGTGGCGAAAATGTATTAGTCATTCATTAAATGCTTGTGACAGTGGACAGCGAAGTCCTTTCCATTTTCAAAGTATATCCAAATCCTGCTAGGCGACTTGACAGTAATTTAATGATGATATCCTACTGGCCAGCAATGTTCTTGGATCATGGGATTACACAGAAAATAAGATCCAACCACAGAGGGTGAAAACGCGATGGGAGGTCTAATTCGGAAGGGCCTGAAGGTTGTGTGCATGTTGGGATCGGGGAGCAGGGCGGGACATGCTGCCAATAGTGGAAATCGGAGACCCTGAAACATCCAACATTTAAGGCCTGAAGGATGTGCGTTCATTAGCCAGGTAAAGGTGACAGAAAGTCAGCCTAGTGGCTGACATGAGAAATTTTATTTATTTTTTAGTCTCTGTTATCGTATGAAGACTGGATTTCTAGGAGCAAATTATCGATTTACTGAAAGGGCATCCACTTTTATCTGCTTATAACGGTACATACATATTGTTCTTCACTTCATGCGTTTTCCACTATTTGGGTGGGTTTGCAAGTCCACAAAGTATAAACGATAACAAAGGATAAGATAATCTATTAACTACAAAATAAAAAAGGAAAGTTAAAGCAAAATATCAACTGATTAAAACACTGTGATTTATAGGAGGTCTTAGATCCCACATTTTTTTGTCGATGTTGTTTGCTCCTTTGTTTTTTCGTTAACATTTGGCTTTTGCTTAAACACAGATCACTCACCGTTCTCTACAGGCAATTCTGTGCCCGATAGAATCACACCAGGAAGTCAGTTCTTGAGAAATACCAGCTGGAAATGCTTTCAGGAAAGTGTGGAAAGAAAATCTGGGAGCGACGAGCATGCGGCTGCTTTATGTCCGTACCAATCCGACCTGTGAGTTTAGTACGCTGCCACTGAGCTGAACCCGAGAGCACAGACTGGCAAACGGCTCAGGAACCAGCCAGAATGGTAAACACTGTAATTCCACATGATTTTAAATTCTGTAGCCAGCTAGACAGGTATAGGAATATCTCCTAAAGGAATTGCCAAATTTCCTTTTACTTCAAGTATGAATTACCAACTCTATTTCTTCCACGGTTCCGGAACTTTACATCTTCTACCTTTCCCTCCACGTGAGGATCGGTATGACTGCACCGTGGGAAATTCACCAACCCTTAGAACTGGTTTTGGATCAGCAGATGAATTAGGGATTCAAGGCCAGAGTGGGTGCCGCCCAGTACTGGGCAGGTGGTTCTCCGTATGACACATGCTATACTGTAAACGAGTATCATTCACACTGGGCAAACTGAACAATGGAATAGGGACTCCAGGAATTTCCAGAACAACTGAAAGTTTGTTTGTGCTGCAGTGGAATAAGCCAGGTCACAGCATCAGGGTGTATCGCCTCCTTTGCCAAGTAATTGCTTTATGCTGCAAGCTTTGCAAATACCCCTCTTATGGTTTATGCTATTCTATATATAATGAAGGTTATATTACTGTTTTCAATTATAAACTGTTACTATATTGCAGTTAGAATGCCCCAAATTAAAAAAAAGATAACTTCTTTTGATAATCTTTCTCTAAAATTGGGTTGCGAGGGATAAAATCTGCCACAGAAATTTAAAACAGAGCTGGGTAGGAAGGTAGACTAAAAGCTGGAAACAAGGGGGGACAGGAACGCTCTGGGATCAGGAAGAGGTGGCTTGGTTTCTTGGTTGTCCCCTGGGTCGAGGGTTCCCTCCCTGCAAATGTGCCAGAGGCGGGGTCAGAGGGACTGGGAAGCGGCCATGCTCCCCGGAGAGTGCGGCCTGCTGTCTGTGCTCTTGGGGGTCAGCAGGGAGGACACCCACCGCATGGCCAGCACGCGGGGACCAGGCAGGTCAGCGATGCAGGCTTTACCCATGACCGCAGGACTCAGAGCAGCACGGGCGCCTCCAAGCAGCTCTTTCTAGATCCATCTACAGCCCACGTCTTAGCAGGTGTTGTCTAACACTTCTGAGAGGATACAGGTGCTTTCCTGGGCTTGTTTCTGGTAGAGTGAATATTCTGTAAATGGGTTCTCGAGTGAACTGCATTCCTCCACTTGTAAGGATTCTATCCGTGCTTTCTAGAATATTTTCCAGAAAGTGAGGCTCTATTTTAGAGCAGGAACCTTCTCCGCACATAGGATGTGAGTGATGTCCAGAGTAGATTCTTACGGTGTTTCTCTATTTGTTTCTTGTTCCGTAACGAGGCACGCAGTCCACAACCTTTGGAAAACATGCTGATTTCTACTGGTGACTTTTCTGAGTGACTGACCCAGAGGGTGTCAGGCGTCAGGTGGCGGATTTACTTTAATATCCCAACACATGCAAACGCCGAACACTTCCAACTTTCAAGTAACAATAAAACCTTGGTTTGCGAGCCTAAGTTGTTCCAGAAACATGCTTGTCATCCAAAGCACTCGTATATCAAAGCGAATTTTAAGAACCATTGGCTCAGTTGTGATCATGTGAAATTTGGCATCACCTATGACTCGCTGCAAGACATGTCTCGTTTATCAAGTGAACATTTATTAGAAATGTTTGCTCATCTCACGGAACACTCACGGAACGAGTTACTCAGAATCCAAGGTTTTAATGTACTTTCAAGTAACACATGTTAGAGTGTTCTACAATTATGTACACATGTAGAATTTTAGAAATGAATTCTGTGTTTTGGAAATTTAAATAATTTCCATTATTTTCAAGTATTCCACAGACACCTGCTGCACCGGTACAGATGTCGGACCCCCTATCTTCCATGTTACAGCGCGTGCCATATGGACCCAGAGGCCTACATTCCTTGGTGTGGAATCAGTAACATTAAAGAAAACTGTATAACTGGATCTCTCTCCTATCATAAGGTCATATTCTCACACACACACACACACACACACACACACACATACACGTATACACACAATCCCCCCCCGCCGATTGTCCACTACTGTAAGGTCACCTTTTCATTACGTTGGTTTGTATCTGTACAAATACTAATATTGATCTGGGGATTAAAACTGAATACATTTATACATTTTTAGAAAATCTACAAACCAAATATTCAACCTTCTTTTTTGCTTGGTGGTTATTCGTACTTACTGCTGAAAATATAATAATCATTATAAATGCCAGTGCCTGTGTAAGAATTAGAAATGCAATTTGTTTCATTCTTCCCATTCTGCGCAATAATGGTGGCTTTGGGCTAAAGGCAAGGTTATTTGGCAATGGATTCCAAAGGCGACTGACAAACTCTTCTTGAGTATTAACAAACAGTCACAAAATGTCAGACGGCTCAGATGCACTGACATGCAGAGAAAACTCGTTGGCATTAAACACCATTGGACGCATTTAAATCTTCAGATCTGTACATATTAAAGGAACGCATCTGAATACGGAGAGAGGAGGCTTTTATCTTCCGCAAGTGTGATTTCTAGGGGCAGCGCTCAGCAACTTTGCCTAAGTCAGAGAAATTGTGGTCCCGTGGACAACAAGGGAATTTTTCCCAAGGACATGTACATATCTGCTTCTCTGAGGTACACGACGCTTTTTGCATCAGTACATCTAAGGAGGGCCCAATCTTCACCACAAAATATATTTGTCTCAAATCTTCCAGACACTTCTTAGTGTCAAGAGAATTATTTTAAGCCATACTTAACATAAATAAAATTTTCAGGATTTGGGTAGTCTCTGGGGCTTTCAGAAATCCTTCATTTATCCCTTTTTGTGTAGTTCTCCAAATAATCACTCTATCACTTTGCACAGGCGTCCTTCTTTGCCCTTCCCTGCCTGTGTGTATGCTCTCTCTCTTTCTCTGTCTCTGTCTCTCTCAAAAATAAAAAACAAAAACAAGAAAACAGTACCCACACTTTCAGATTTTTTTGTTTTCTTGTTGCATTGTAAATTCAGCAAATAGAGACCTAATTTTTGTCACTGTTTGTCTCCACTAGCAGAGTGTGGATTCTGAGAGCGGCGTGTTGCTTCACACACCAGCCTCGAGCCTGTGCCTGAGCCAGAGGAGGCGTCTGACAAGTAGGTGGCTTCTTTTCCACGAGCGTGTTGCCACACTAGCGCAGGCCTCATTTCCTGTGACTACCAAGGGCGCTCCCCCAGGACAGGCTCTGTGCGGGGAAGCCAACCTTCCGTGCCATCTAGACGGCCTCCTGCACTGCCCCACACCTTAGCTTCTTGGGTGAACGTTCTCCACTTCTGCTTGTGGAGCTTCCCACGGTTCCTCAAAATGGCTTCCGCCACGGCCCTTCCGCCACCAGCCTCGCTCCCACCCCGGTTTTCTCTCTCCTGCCATTCATTAATCTCACCTTTTTATTAGAGGTACTTGGTATTTATCTTATTTATTCCTCTGATTATAAATTCCTGAAAAAAGAAGAACTGCATCCTATTAACCTTTCCATCCTACGCCATGTTTCCTGAGGAACCAAATGAATATCGTTAGATAATACTCAGAAATAGAGACAGAAGCGCTTGTGGCTGGGGAGCGTTTGGTGACATTTATCTCCCAGCCACTGATGATGCATATGTAAAACGTGAAGATTAGCACTGGCTCTTTCCAAATATTTTTCCTCCCCCTGTATCACACAGTCTAAATTTTACCCGGAAGCTTGTGTGCCAGAGATCAGGGGCGGGGGTGTCAACTTTCTGCTCTAACCCCGTCTTTCTGCTGTAATATAAGCATATCCTAATCGGCTGTTAAATTTCTTTACGTGGATCTATCATAAAACACCAGGCACTTGCAGAATATCTTCCAATTTTATTCTCTAAGAACTATGAAAGAATATGACCTCCCAGTATATGCTGAATCATGTCATCTAGCTGTTTTAGCCGTACGAACGTCACGGTGATATTATACGTACAAAAGAATCCATCTCTCCATAGGCCATTATAGCAGTGCGAAGGCAACCTTATTTTGAATACTAGCAAAACAAGCTAATAAAAAAAGATCATGTTCTTTGTGTGAGAAACATCTCGATCTATCACTGACACCTCAAATACCACACATTAAAGGGGTGGCCAAGCGGGGGAGATGATGCGTTATTACGTGTGAAAAAGTCTAAATGATACAAATGTTATCAAGAGATGAATGTAGGTCTCTACAGCAGGAGGCCTGGATTACAAGGGTACCACCTCGTCTATGCTGCGTGCTCTCTGCCGGGCTCAGTGAAAACTACCACAGGGAAGATAAACAGAAGCAAATAACTAAGGGACCATGGGGATCATCAAAGTTCCCCGATGGACTCTAAGGTACCTGAGGAGTAGAGATGGGGTCAGTAGTCCCAGCGTTCAACTCCCCAGCCCAGGGAGCTGTGCAGCATTGCACAACACAGACGGTAAATTAGAACAAGTCCTTGGTAATTCGCACAGCGCTGGGAGACCCCAGTGGTAAGGTGAGAACGATAGAGTTGATAAAGTGCAGGCGAAACCTTATAAAAAGATCCTCTGGTGCACACAGGCCCCCCCCCCCCTGCCTGGAGTTACGCTAAGAGATGTCAGCACAGAGGGTCGTCCTTCCTGCATCGTGTCTCCAAGGTTCTGGTGTCGGATTCAGACCAGCGAGCTCCGAGCTCCAACACAGCGTGGACTCAGTGCCGGACTATTCGGCAGAGATCACCCTGCATCTCCTTAAACACAGCTCCCCTGCAGATGCGGACCCCAGGCTCTCCGTGTGAAAGTGCTGTCCGTCCATGTGCTCAGCCGTGTCTGCCGCGGTGGTCACCACAGGAATCTGGCATGGGCTTTCCTGCTGGAAACCGCTAGAAATAACCATCATGCTACCGCTGGAAGTATGATCCACGTGGCACAGGAAATAGAAGCGACGTCTCGGGCCAAAGCATTTCTTTTTCCAGCAAGGAATTTCTTACATGTAGTCTGAAAACTATTTTTCTGTGCAGTGTCCTCTATTCCAAAAAAATGAACGAAACTACGCATCACTAATGTCATGAGAAACTCTTGCCTTTGGTAGATGTAGTTCATTCATTTTATTTTTGTTTCTTTCCTTGTTTCCCCCTGTCCCCACCTGACTAAAACTTAGAGACCTCAATACAGGTTTTTATGGCTGGCACTATCCATCTGTCAGGACTGACACTTGTGATGTAAAACAGTTCACCAAAATGGGTTTATTCCATCTCTCACTTCATACCATTTTAAATATTTAAAAATAGCTATTATTTACTTCCTAACTTTGCTCTCAAAGTGATAATCACAGGTTTTCCAAACATTCTTCAACTATCCTTTACTACAGGTTCATGCCAATTCCTCTCCACCCACTTACACTATTTCATGGCAGTGAAATCATCATTGTGGACGTGGACCTCCTAGCCCGAGAACGAGGTGGGTCCTGTTCATGAAGCCTGGACACCATCAGCCTCAGGTCTACCTCTGCATTTAGGAGCCTTCTGTTATTGAAAACACCAAATCCTTCCGTGAGTGCTAGGAATTCCTAACTGTCTCCTCATCATGTGGATTGGAAGGTATTTCGTTTTTCACTTGGAGTGAAGTTTTCCATGAATTCCACGATTTTCATGCGGTTTGTCTATCATTGATATTGATGAGATTCTGAATCTGTTGTCAAATATTTACTCTCGTTCTTTCAGTGAGCATCATTATGCCTCTGCCCACGATGTGAACAGAAGTCGTGGAGTGGTCTAGAACGATGGAGAGAACCATACAACCGGAAATCTAGTCATATCACCCCAATGATCGACATCATTGAGGAGAGCCCCTTCAGCAATTGTTAAAAGGCAACATAGAGCCCCTACCCTTTCTTGGCTGTAAGGGTCATAACAGAAAATCTTGATCTACGTCTTGCCAAAATTCGGGAGCACCATTTCTAAAGAGTATTTCTAAACACTCCCCTAAAAGCAAGGTCACAAAAAGATGAATCCAGACATGCATGTTATTTTGTGAAACTCTATGTGTTCTTCATGAACACGCATCACCAAAGGTCTTCCAAATAATAGAGTTGGTTATCAGCTCTGTGCATCGTCGAATGAACAGATCCACAGTTTCTGCCGGCGTGCTTCTTTCCTTTTCATGTGGAAAATCACACCAGGTATTTCTTGAACCCTACAGTACTTCCGTTCAGTAACGTACCACTGGCAAGGGTACTGGCAGTGACTTGGGCACCTCCTCCAGGGTCCCCTCAGACACTCCACTGAAACTCTCAAGTTCTCTTGGACAGACTCCTTTTCTCTCTCGGGGTCCTGGTTTCTGATACAAAAGTGGGTTCTAACCTTTGTAGACAAGACGATTCGTGACAAAGAAGACAGAAGGAGGGGGAAGCTGAGGCTTTCGGCTTTGCTTGGGCCACCCACTATTTCAACACCAACCACAATGAGTGAATTTGGTTCTTATTTCAAACCTAAAGTCTACATGGTCCTTAGATTTTCATGGTCCTGAATCTTTTCACTATACCCTGCTTCTGGTGAATCTGTCCTTCACGGCACGACCTTCACCTGTACTTAATGCCCTTAATACATTATAGGGCAATGGTTTCTCTTGCAAATTGAATTTCTCGTAGAACATCTCATGTAGCTGTCTCTGTTTCTTTGGGTAATTTCCCATTTTCTCCTCATTGGGGTGGTTTGTTTCTCCAAGTCAGAACTTTTGGGGTTGTTTTGTTTTGTTTAAAAGGGGATGTCTCTTTTAATGTTGAAGCCATGGGATTTTATCATTTGCCTTGATTTTCTAAAAAAATATTCTCACTGACTGCCTCCATGTCGTTGTCAGTCATTTTCCCTCCATCACTGGCAGTGTACCCTCCTCGGGTCCAGGAGAACCTGAAAGTCACCGAAAGTCGTTCAGCTGGGTAAAAATCCAGAATTTCTGGAGATCCATAACCATGAAACGGACAAAGGAACAATTCAAAGGACAAGAAATGGAAGGAAAATACTGGCAAGGCAGGTAAACAAGAGGTCTGGGAGCAGCGCAAAATGAAGGATGAGATCCGCCACGTGTGATGACGGGGCACCAACCTCCTTCTGAGGCACACGCCTTGGGGTGAGCAGACGTCTTACAGCCAGGCTCATTTTAGTTCCAGTTAACCAACCAGTTCCACCTTACTGGTCAGAATTAGCACAGTGCACACCCTGCACTCATCTTTCATCTTCTTATGAGAACTAGAATTACTGGCAAAATAACACAAAATTTGCTCGGATACATTAGTTACATACCTGAATGTTAAGGAGTCTGTGTTCTATGGTCAAACCACCTAGATTTCAATACTGTTTGTGATACTATTGATTTTACAATGTTGGGCAAATTCCTCATTGATCTAAGTTATTTCTTAGCTATGAATGGAAGCGATAAGCACTTCCTATGCATTCTAATGAAGAGTCAATAAAATTGAAAAGTGTCTTGTACATTTTTCATTATCAATAAATAACAATATTCAAATTATTGTATCCGAGTAAGGCATCTGGATGACTTTTAGGTTATGGTGGTAGCCATTATTTACTTTATCAAATATCTGTGACAGATTAAGGGCTGGAGCCTCTATTCCCATTAGCTGTCTGACCTGTTTAGAATTTTCTCTAGCGCTGACTTTACCTCTGTTCTCCTGCCCCCACCCCAGCCTTGGTCGTGTCTCTATGGGGCCCACAGACATATGTTCTTACCGGGTTATACTATATAATCTAGACATAAGTGATCTATTATTCAGGAAAAGAGACACCTTTCATTGTCACACTCCATGCACACACATACCTCATTTTATTGTGCAGATACCACATTGTTATAAACTAAAGGTTTTTGACAACCTTGCACAGAGCAGGTAAAATCGTGCCATTTTTCCAACAGTGTTGGCTCACTTCATGTCTCCATGTCTCATGTTGGCAATTCTTATAATATTTCACACCTTGTCATTATGATTATATTTGTGACGTGCTCTGTGATCAGTGATCTCTGCTGTTCTGTTGTAACTGGGTTTGGGACACCACAAACCACGTACATATGAGACAGTGAACTTGACTGATACGTGTCATACGTGTTCTGACTGCTCCACTGACCAGACATCCCTCCATCTCTCTCCTCCTCTGGCCTTCCTATTCCCTGAGACACGACCGTATTAAAATTAGGTTAGTTAGTAACCCTGCAATGACCTCTAAGTTTTCAAGTGAAAGAGCCACACAGAGCTAACTTTAATTCAAAATCTAGAAATGAATAGGCTTAATGAGAAAGGCATGTTGAAAGCCTTGATGGGCCAAAAGTTAGGCCTCTTGAACCAAACAGCTGGCCAATTTGTCAGTGCAAAAGAAAAATCCTTGAAGAAAATTAAAAATGCTACTCCAGTGAGCATACAAAAAACAATAAAGTGAAATAAGCTTATTGCCCACAAGGAGAAAGTCTGAGTGGTCTAGACAGATCAAACCGGCCTCAACATTCCCTTAAGCCAAAGCCTAATCCAGAACAAAGCCTGAACTCACTTAATTCTACAAAGCTGGGACAGATGAGGGAGCTGCAGAAGAAAAGTTTGAGGCCAGCAGAGGCTGGCTGGTGAGATTAAGGAAAGAAGCCTTCTCCATAACATGAAAGTTCAAGGTGAACCATCAAACACTGATGCAGAAGCTGCAGCAAGTTCTCCAGAAGATCGAGCTGAGATCACTCAGGAAGGTGGCTACACTAGACAACAGATTTTCAGTGGGGACCGAACAGCCTTCTGTTGGAAGAAAAGGCCACCTAGGGCTTTCACCGCCAGAGAGAAGTCAGTGCCTGGCTTCAGAGCCTCAAAGGACAGACTGACTCTCTTGTGAGGGACTCATGCAACTGGTGACGTGAAGTGGAAGCCAACACCTGTGTACCATCCTGAAAACCTTAGGGCCCTTCAGAATTCGGCTAAATCTACTCTGCCTGTGCTCCGTGAGGAGAACAACACAGCCTGAGGACAATACGTCTGTTTACAACATGGTTTACTGACTACTGTAAACCCACCGTTGAGATCTAGTTATTGCTCAGAAAAAAAAAAAAAAAGATTCCCTTCAAAACATCACCGCTCACTGACAATGCACCCGGTCACCCCAGAGCTCTGATGGAGACGGACAGTGAGGGTAACGTGGTTTCCACACCTGCGAACACAGCATCCATTCTGCAGCCCACGGATCAAGCAGTCACTTCAACTTGCAAGTCTTATTATTGAAGAAATGCATTTC